>JAVYIG010012841.1:0-50884 GCA_035222895.1 Strongylocentrotus droebachiensis | reverse complement strand
CTTTTCACTAGAAATAGTGATCTCAAACAAACACTTGAGCGGCTTTTGTGATTGAATCATTATCAGAACGTATATATCGCAACTCTACTATATTGCCTGAAGAATGCTAAACAAAAACACGAAGTATAAGGAAAGCAGGTGTACAGAAAATGCATGTTTCATAGGACCAGTTATGAATATTACTGTAAATCTCTGTGTATAAGACGCACCCCTATTTTGGGGGCCGAGAAAAAAAAAAAAAAAAATCTTGTTCCTGCGTTTAAGACGCACCCAGACTTTCAATTTTTTTGTTTCGGCGGAAAAAAGGTCCGTCTTATACACAGAGATTTACGGTACTAGAAGCCTACGTGCCAATCAGCAAATCCAAGGTAATAAAATCAGGTTCTAAAAATAACGAGTGAAAGCTAAGACTTACAAGTGGGTACTAGGCAAATTTATGCTATCATTTAAGAAAACCACACTCAAGAGTGGGATTTTTAATTTTATTTCACTTTTTTTGTAGTGTTTGCTGGAATGTGAATATATGGAAGATTTTTTTGCTTGCTCATGACTCACCTGGGGGGTGTTTCACAAAACTTGTCATAAGTGACAAATGACAATTTTTGTTATAAGCTACTGAAATCCTTGCTTCTGATTGGTTATCAACAGATTTGTCACTGATTTTTTTTCTTCATTTGTCATTGAAAAAAGGCTTTGTGAAACGGGTCCCTGAATTCCAAACCAAAGATGTGGCATACTGTACATATAAAAGTATATATTCCTTTGTTTGATATTTCTTATACATGTATATTCCTTAAAATAGGAATCTAGTTCATACATACACATAAAAGAAAGATCCTGACTCATTTATTTACCATCCAAAGAATGTGGGATATTTGTCTTTCCTGACAAAGATATTTTGTTAGATATATTCTGTGACATAGCTTTCAGTTGAGAACATAAATAAAATGACTCATTTAAATGAATTATTAATACCATTACAAAAATGTGGCATGTATTAATGTCTTTTATCCGATAATGATAAATTCCCTTGTTCAATCTTAAATGATTAATGTTGTTAAAAAGCAATTAGTCAAACTGGAATGGATGCCCTAAACTCATGCCCTTTACCCCCATCGAAACGATAGCAATGATTACATGCTTTCATTTAAAGTATATCTTACGATGGAGCATTCAATAATTCTTGTTTTGGATGATGAATTTTTCAGTCAATCATTTCTTAAACAATCTTAGATGAATGAAAACTTAGTTGTACCTTTTTAAAGGCTACAGTATTTTCGAGAGAGGTTTTACAAGAGATCATTTTTCCTTCTTTAAATTGGTAAGACATCCCTTTTATGCTGAACTAATTTTGTGACTGATAATACTTCCACTACAAAGGCAAGCACACATCTTCTAAAATGAAACTGGCTGCATAAAAAAATATGAACGCTTTGAAAAAGCCATTGCCAATTTGTATTGGACATAAAGATTTACAATACCTAACAAAGAGAAAATAATTTGTAGACATGTTACACTTTTTCATACATTTATCAAAAATTGCCAATGGCAAGCCATAAGGTATAATAAAGGATTGCATCGCTTATTGAGCTTTGGTGAGCATTACATTAACAACTAACATAATCCAATGACAATTTCAATCAAGAAAACACAATAATCCATTGAAAATTTGAATGGCTAACGTGAAGGCCATATCTAAAATCTTTTTGTTACAATTTATAATATCCTTTTGCTGTAAATTTCAAGGGCACTATTAAAACAGAATTCATAGTAAACATGAATGGCCCTAAAATGTACTTTATAAGGGACAAATAGAACAAATATACATGTATTCTTTAGAGGCATAACCATCCCTAAAAACTAGAAAAGGTATAACAATGAAAGAGCATTAAAAGGGAAAATAAATTTATTTTAAGGTTCAAATGGAAGTTGACTTCAAAATTGATGTCTATGCATGCTTAATTTCTTTTGCAATATGAGTCTGCTACATGTAGTGTGCTCGTCAGCCATTTTAACCTTCATTGAGAAAACAACCTTTTCTAAACCACACTTACTAATGCACTGCTTAAATGAGACCATTGAAGTTTTAAAGTTGAAGTTAGCGAAAGCTCAAAGTATTAAAAAATGATCCACTTAAACAACGACAGGGTTCTTTGACTTCTATATTGTGCATAAAAAGAACACTGATGTTCACAAAGTGAAAAAAAGAAGAAAAGCCTACTTAACATGCTTTTTATATTTTTGTTAAGCATGTGATGTTGTGCACAGTATCACATTTCAAATAGCATCCAAAATAAGTTCCCACTTTGGACATTAAATGAAGTCAGAAAAGAAAAAAAGTTCAAACTTTTGAAGAAAACCAAAATCAGTTTATTCAAACACAAGCTGTCATATTGACCTGTTTCTCAACTTTCCTGCTGTATTTTCTCTCTCTCTCTTTCTCTCTCTCTCTCTCTCTTTCTTTCTTTATCTTTCCCCCTTCTCTTAAAATAGAAGGCTGCAAGCGAGGAAATACCCTTCTTATATATGCTCTAATCCATTTTAAAGGCCCAAATACCAGAAAAGAATGATACCTCATTTAATCCAAATATCTCTTCAAGTTTTTTTAAATATGCTTCTACTTGTTTACAATTTGTTTTCACTTGATTTTCTAGCAAACATAGTGCAGCTCAATACATTAAAGTGAAAAAGAATTCAAATTTGTTTCCACAATTATAAACAGTATTTACAAAAATAATCAAAAATTCTAGATAGAGCTTACAAAATTGATCAAATATTTCTTTGTAAAAGTTTGATCAAATGTGAAACAAGACTGTGATGAGCAGCTTTGAAAAAAGTAACTCTTTAAAAAAGTTTTCATTTTTTTGTATCAAATTCTGATATCAAAATATCTTGGCTGTTTGTTTTTACATTCCTTTAAAGATTAGCATAGCAAGATTGGACTTTGTTTTTAAAGTTAGGTTCAATATGGTGTCACTCATATTTTTACCCCCGTCGTAGAAAAATATGACACTATCAATATTTGGTTGATGAACTTCATCAGCAAGCGAATATTGGTTCTTGCAGTCTCGGATCATCAAAATATTCCTTTCTCCCTTGCAATAAAAAAAAAAACTCTCTTCCTTTGCTCTCGATGAAAGCGTATTGTGAAGGAATTTTAAATAGAGGGGGTAAACAGAATCATAAAGGATGTATCTGACGGTGATGGATGATTCTTAGACTGACATACACAGTACGACTCCGAGAGAGAGAGAGAAATCTATTTCATTTGTGCTGCCCACGCCTAATAAAGTGTTAGCCTATCCTACACAGCTCCTCGATCACCCTACAACATTAACCTACATGTGCACTTCTTTCTCTCTTTCTCTCTCTTTCTCTCCCTTCCTCCCTCTTTCTCTCCTTTCCTCCCTCTCCTTCTCTCCCTGTCTCTCGTTCTCCCTCCTCTCTTAGACTTAACTTTCTAGCATTGTTGCATGCAGGTCCTATTTACATTGCACCCTGTCAAAAACTCTTTTTAACAAATCAAATATTGTACTTATTTGGGGTTGATTTTGCAACTTTATCTTTGTCACAAATCAATTGATTTTTGGTCCCCATGGTATTGTGAAAGTCAAATGCATACCTTTGTAGATTAAAGTCCCATCCCTTTTCTTCCTTCCCTTTTATAACCCCCTTACATGAAGCAAAGAAAAGAGTGCCAAACTTATCCCCAATGACTTTGACTTGTAATTGTAAAAGAAAGAAATCTTCTTCAGTGTGCAGACCATATACATATAAGTGCACATGCATTTCACCTGTGCACAGTTTTTGTTTCACTACATAAGATTAACCACAGATGGCAGTATTATCAATATTCCACTGGTGGTACACAGAAATAAGACAATGCCAAAATTGTGGCTCAATTTATTATACTCATATTTTCCTAGCTAATACTGATCTTAAAACTGGAATGCGGATTGAAGAAGAAAAGGGAGTTGAAAATTAAAACGTAATGGGTATTACTGCATTCTTTGTCAAAGTTACTATTATTTTTGAATTTACAAATATCCATGTACACATAGGATAACAGACCCCAAATCCACTTCAAATGATTCCAACAGTACTTTAGCAATTCAATCTGTTAGAAACCTCAAGCATGGTGATGCTTACACAAAGTACAATGACAATGGTTTCTGAAAATGGCTATATGAACAATGTCAGTTTTTATTTCATCTTAAAGCTAATCTTGAGCTCCGATAATTAAATTTTACTTCCAAAGTACTAATGGTTCAAAATCATTCTAAATTGAGTATCATGCAGTAAATTGGTTATTTGGAATGGTAAACTGTGAGAAACTGACAACGCCCCACTAGTCTCCTAAATTTCCTAGGACTTTGTTAGGATAAAAGTTTTAACAATTCAATTACCGGTAAGTTAACTAGATCTAGCTTTTATTCTCCCCCTCTCTTACTTATTGCAAGAAAGTTGAGTTGCGATCAATTGCAAATTTGCAATTAATCGCAAGACCTACGCTTGGTTTTGGGGATTTGCAATTGATTGCAACTTTCTTGCAAAGCCCCATTAGTCATGTTTAGCAATGGGAAAATATGTAGACCTTAGTCTTCCTTCCTTTGTTGAACTCAACTTTAGGCCACGCTTTAACGAGGATCAGGGCCCAGTTTCATAAAACTTGTTATCAATGACAAATGCTAAACTTCTATGACAAAGTTGCTCTCAGCCAATCAAATGCCACGATTTCAGTAGCTTATAACAGTTATCGTAACTTGTCATTGATTACAAGTTTTATGAAACAGGGCCCAGGTTTAAAGCTTGGTAAAATGCAGACCTATAAGTTTATTGTGGGCACTTCACTCTTTCCCTTGCTGGCCTTACAGAGAGGTTTGCCTACTTAACCCCTCAAAAGAAGTTTGAAAACTTAGTTTGATTTATTACATCTCTCTTGCATGGCATAATCATCGCTACCTTTAGTATCATTAGAAAGTGTGTTTATTCCTCTTTAAAATGACATCGTATTTGTTATGATATGTCGGTCAAGGAATGTGCGTAACATCAAGGTAAAAAGTTAAAAGTTGCAAAATGTACTGCTCTTGTTTGGCTGTGCATTCTTCTTTCTTTGAAGAGTGTAGGGAGCTGCTGTGTAGTGCACTGCATAATAGTACCAGTGCCTACCAGTGCATTTTGGAACTCTTCACTTTTGACCCTGCCCCTTATTCCTGCTCATTCCATGACTGCAAAATCATAACAAATATGATATCATCTGAAAGGGGAGTAAAGATCCTGTCTAATGATACTAAACAAGCGATAATTATCTCATGACAAGAGAGATATAAACTTGAGTTTTATTTAGTGCTCATCAACATCGGCTGCTTTCGACTCAATCATTCATGCTTATCATAGTTGGTCTCTGCACTTATCTTGATTCTTTTACTTACCTCCATACTTTCAAGTTTTCAATTATATATACATATGCATTTTTATGTATGTGTATTTCAGTTGTCACTCTTTATGTAAATCAATTATATTATATACTATTATTGCTTCTTGTAAGTATCGGCTTGAATGGTGATGTAGATATACAGTAGGCTTGCGGATGCACCATGTGAGAGAGAGGGAGGATTGGGGAGTCCTGAAAAGGACTGTCGGTAATCTTTCTTTCAACCTCAAGAAAGATTACAGACAGTCCTTCTCAGGACTCCTCAATCCTCCCTCTCTCTCACATGGTGTATCTGCAAGCCTACTGTATATACTATTATTGTTATTTGAATGTCTTGGTATTTGAATGTTTTGTATTTGATTTATCAAAAGATGCAGTAACATCTGCTAAAAAAAAAATTTAAAAAAAAAAGAGTCTTACCTTTGCTTTCTTTGTCGGCTTCACGGGCGATGAATCCTCTTCCTCATCCTCATCCTCGTCATCCATGCCCTCCCTCATCCTCATCGTCTTCCTCACTGTGAGAAGAAAATAGAAATCATTGTCATCGTCGTCGCCATCATTTATCATCATAATCATCATCATTATACAACATAAAAATAAGAAACAAGAAACCTGCTTCAAAGCCTATCTGCACTAGTTGTGCCAGGAGGGATTAGACCTCCCTGCAAGGTCACTAACAGGTGGTTATCTAATCAAATCGGCTCTCAATTAACATAAGGAAAGGGGGATCATGGGGGACCAACAGGCACCAATTAGGCATTGTTTGATATATAGAGGGCGCAAGTAGCTACAAGTAGTACAGTGGGGCTTTAAATGCAATATCTGAAACGGATACAAGATGTTGGGTGGTCGGTCTAAAGATCATTCATTGAATTAAGAGCATGATGATCTTTCACACACAATTTGGGTGGAAGAAAATTCAATCCATCGGTCTACATTGCTTGATGGATGTAACAGATCATCCCCCATTTTAGAAAAAAAGAAAATCTGCATTATAAAAGTCTTTATCTTATTTTTTACTTCACAATCTAAATGTTTAGGAGTTGAATTTTCACTTTACGGTATCTTCAGAGGGCAAACAATAGACAATCTATAAAATCTCCTTCCTCGTATTCATGCAGCAGACACAACACCTTAACTTCAAAACGTGTGAACATATCTCTCTAAATCACCCCATCCTCTTCATTACAATCAATTCTCACTTTCCCTTTCTATGAAAAGGTCAAAACTCTTGATGACCCTGTCCTCGACTCTCCCCGACCCATCCCGCCGCCGAACATCCACCATAAACCAATTCTCCCTGATTTGTATCACAACAGCCCCAGGAATGTGGCGTCAATTTCGACGGCTTCCAAACGAATCTCCCCTCTCGCTTCCAAGACGATAGCATCACTCTTCGCAAGCCAAACTTCCCCCCACGGTTTCAAAACCGTTGCGACAAGGATGTACACCGGGGGATCAAGACCATGTCATAATTTGTGTCATCTTTTCCTGGCAGGTCCCCCCTGATGTCCCCCTCGCACAACAAGGAAGATAAGATGGTGGCCTTAATCAGTGGCAGACGACCGGGGCCGTGCACTTTTAATCGACAGGATCTGGTGCGGAATGCGAAACAGACCCCAATGCAGGAAAGGAAGTGTCTCATAAAAGACGAGATAGGGGGCAGCAGACGTACAAGAATGATTTCCTGCATCGAATCGGCTTCTCAACCGATAACAATGATTCATAGCATCAGCATCTACAGGGCAGGGCAACACTCTGGTGTCAGATGAAAGATGGATGAACTCTGTTTCTATAATCCATCGACATCGGTTCATTTCCTTTTTGATGGCTATCTTACATAAGTTATCTACTACAAAGTTGCAACAGTGATTTTTTTTTGTCTCTGTCCTACAATTTTCAAATACCATAATATACCTGAAATAAGATATTTGGACAGAAATTATGCCAACAAGTTTCTTTAAAATTCTATATTCTTAATCTGCATGGGAAAACAATAACTTATTTCTATCCAGTGTGTCAATCTACTCACACAAATTATTTTAAAAAGGGTTGATTTTTCTTCTTAGAATTTCAATGTCAAAATCATAAATCCTAATCAAAACAAAATAACATGTAAGCACACATTGTGTAGAAAATAAGTGGGTTTTTTGTGCTTGTGCCTTTTTTGTTCGTGGGTGATTCTATCCCCTATTTCATAAATCTTTAGGGACTTTATTTCATCCAAAAATCTTATCAATTTATCATTGTTAAGAAAAGGAGGATCAATAGTTATGAATGGCTTAATGAGATTAAAGGTAAAGACCAGTTTTGGAAACGCCCCTCCTCTCAAAAATGAAATGGAAGCTCTCATTACCAACAAAATACAAATTTTGCCAGGAAACCGCCTACTAATTGATATATTTGGTAAATTATTATATATATCTTTCTGTGTACTGTGCTTGTAACTTTACCAAGACTGGGACAAAATTCTTATCATTTTGATGATTCCAGAACCTTGCAGTACACACCAATACTTATATGCTAGATGATCAACCTTTTCTGATTGATGCCACAACATTTCACAATGCAATCGCATGACCAGAACTGGTCTATACCCTTAAAGCTGCATGGTAACTGGGCTCTCATGGGGATTTCGACATCATTCGGGTGTTTACCCAATAACAGGTGTTGACAATCACCAGGATTAGCCTTCAGATTTATGACCAACAGGCCTTTATGCAATGCTCTGCATTTTCCACTAATCGCCCCATATGGAAGAAGTCATTATCTTACATTTCCCTCACCCAAGACTCTAAGAGAGACTAGGGGGTATTTCTTGATGGGACTACGAGTACAGGTTTGCTGTGTGCGAGACTTGTACACCCATTAATGGTATTTCCACCAAGACTGGTGTCAGCGAATTATGACTACACATAGTAACTAACAAGCATCTCCCTTTAAAGCCCATCTGTACTAGTTTACAGGAGGAATTAGACCACCCTGCAAGGTCACTGACAGGTGGTTATCTCATCAAATCAGCTCTCAATTAACACAAGAAAAAGAGGATCATGGGGGACCAATGGTCACCGATTAGGCATTGTTTTCTATATAAAGGACGCAAGTAACTATAAGTAGTGTAGTGGGGCTTTAAAAGTCGCCAAGTTGGCAGTGCAGAAGCCTTCATTAACCAGCAAAGTAGTAAACAGGTCTGTTTCCAAGTACACTGTATGTTGCGAGGTAGCCGGGGATGTTGTTAGTTAGGTACTCCACACATGTACCCATCATCTTACATTTGTAGATTATTTACGTCTAGCAACTGCCAAATAACATCTTCATCAAAATGATGTGCACCAGTTGCAAAATCAAACCAGATTTAGGGCGCGTCTATTTATATCACTTGCCACTACTGTACAAATTACAGGCATACTGTGTGCAGGGGGCATCACCAGAAAATTGTGAAAGGGGGAGGGGATGTTTGAGCTTATGTGCTAGATGGCAAGTGTGTAGAAAGTTTTTTTTCTTTTTCAAACATTCCTCACCCCCCCCCCCCCCCCCCCCCCCCCCCCCCCGAAAAAAAAACAGGAATCAAGCAGACAATAGTTATTCAATATGCTTCCAGATTTGCAAATGGCTGACAGAGATTTTGAAGAAAAAAAAAATTGAAAAGGAGGGGGAGGGGGGAGGGGGCAGGGGGAAGGGGGAAGGGGGAAGGGGAAAGGGGGAAGGGGGAAGGGTTCATGCCTTCCGCTATTGACGCCCCTTAAATTATTGATGAGTTACTACGGCTATACTTACTCATCATCTTCGTCATCATCATCTCCTAAAGCCATCTGGAAAACAAGAAAAACAAGAGAACCAATGACATATAACTTACTTGTAATCAGATATAAACATGAACAGATTGCAGATAGAAATTTGCAGACAATTGATTTGAAAAGACAGCTAATCTGGCACTAGGTTCATTGCGTATTCAATTACGAGACAATAGCTAATATAAGGCTGGATTCTGTTATAAACTGCTTATCAAAGACAGACTTGTAGAGATTCTTCCATATAATATTTAATATATTCTAAAGAGCACAACTGTTTAACCAACGGTAGTTGTTTGCTTTCAGAAGTGTGAAAAATCGCCACAAACACTGATTTTATTCAATGCTGAAGTGTCACTGGACACAAATACTGACTGTTCATATTCATATCAGAATGGTGTAGGGACGGTGGTGTTGCTTGTTCACCTTTTTGGGGGAATTTTTTCTCAAGAATTTGTTTTCAGAAGATACAATGTACCGTACATTGATTTTGAGAACATATCTTAATTATTGGAAATATGCATCAATTCTCATGAACATATATTTTCAGAAATAAAATTCCAAATGTTGCTAGAACAACTAACGTACTTCAAGGAAACATGGTAGAATGAAAAAATACCATTATGACTACTTTACTGAGCTTTGCTCAAATGTGGCAATATACAAATGGTTATGACAGGATTGATTTACAGATCATGACGGAGACAGATACTAAATGAAAACATATCAAAGAAAACTTAGTAATGGCTATTTTTGCTGTTATTGGTGCATTGAAAGGTTAAAAATGTCAACAAACAAGAATACACACTTTTTACTACAAAAGTACAAATGTTCAGATATGAAAAATATTCACACTTTAATAGTGATGAGAAGTGTGCTTACATTAATACTGCACACTGCTATTATTTCATCCTTTACACACAGCTAATACTTTTATTATTAACATTGTGCATATCCAAGGCGCGATAGCTCAGTTGGTAGAGCAGTGGTCTCGTTATCAGGTGACCCGGGTTCGAAACCAAGACGATGCGCTAGTGCCCTTTGGTAAGGCATTAATCCTCATTACCAGGTCCCTCGGATAGGACCTAAAGCCGTCAGCCGTCTGGTTGCTTACTTACAAGCATTTATGCTTTCTTAGCAGTCGGGTAAAATAACCACCACCATTCATTTAACACATTAAGGTATCTTGAATCTTAAAACCATTTATTAACTGCATGAAACAGTCTTTAGGTGTTTGTGGGGATGTGCGGTACATGAAAATAAAAGTATGTGGGCTATAATTTTGTAAATTTCCAAAATTTTGGTCACAACTTCATTTACTTGCCACTTTCGTGAGCAACACGCAACTTTGGTGCAACTATTTCATGACAACACACGCCAGCTAGCTACGGTAGTGACCGTGACAAATGCGTAAATTTGATGTCATCGTAGCATGACAACACGTGCCATAGCACGCCCATGTTATGGCACAACATGGCAAAAATTGTTTTGTTTACTTGACTGCATGTCACAAATGGCACACCTTAGCATGATGAGAGGTATAGCAGGAACAAAATTCATGCAAGTGTCAACATGCCTTTATTGATGGTTACAACACAGCAATACAAATCACAAATCACTCCTCAACTGCTTGAGCCTTTCGGAATTCAGGATCACAATCAAGATACAAGAAATTTCTGAAGTGCTAATAAAGATTTCTCATTGTATGTTCCTCTCTGCATCCGATGGGTAACTCTTTGTTGGGCTAAAGAGAGTGAGAGATTGAGGAAGTTTAACACATTAATGAGTTAGGAGGAACTTATAAGGATGGATGAAAAAAAGTAGGAAAACTTATTTTTGTTGCTAATGACAATGACATCAAATTCACAAAATGAATATAAAAACATCAAGAAATAATACTGTATGATAGAATTCAAGAACCATGTTAGTTATTCATCATAATATTTTGGAAGGACAAAATGTGAAAGTAAAAGATACCAAATAAAACCAAATGGACAGATACAACACCATACCTGCCAACCTGAGACAAGAGAAATTCGGAGTAAATTTTTCTGGATGGACTACGAGGTCGCAAAAACCACCGAAGGATTGGGGTAGTAGCCCGTAGATTGGGGGGGGGGGGGGGGGGGGGTACACAGGACTTTAGGGTCTATTTTTATGAACAGCACGAGTCTTACCCATTTTGTCCTTCAAAAATGGAGAAATCAACGAAGAAGAAGAATATAGTAGTAGTAATCCAAAATAAATCTGAGGAAGTCCGGTAAATAACAAGCTTCCACGATCGCAGTCATCGCACAAGCATTGAAGAAAACACGCCAATGTATACAGACAGTGTTTATGCACGGTGTATCAACTGCACATGTAATATAAATACATGTGGGCTATATGCATGCAGTCTATGCAACAACGCTGCATGTAGTGTATGTATTAGTACAACGTCCGCACACACTTTATCGATATAGCGTGCGCACGTGCTTCCATGTACTAGTACATGCAGTACATGGATAATGACTGCGGAACATAGAGATATATCGTCGCTGTTTTCACGAAGTGACGGTAGTGAACAAAAATTGCATTCACTTTGCGTGACGATTTTCCTCACTACCGTCACTTCGTGAAAACAAGGACGATATGTGTTAGTAGTATATAACTCTATGCTGCGGAACTAACGATCACGTTCGGGCTGCGCTGTGTATATCTTCTATGAGCGCGAGCGCGGATGTCGGCGTGATCTGGTTATCAGTGCTGTGTTATGCTTTAGTCTTATGCAACAGTCGTTTGTTTTAAAAATATTTTAAAATTAAAAAAAATCAGAGTTTTGAGGCATGCAATCGGAATTCGGAGTTGGTATGAAAAATGCGGAGGAACTCCGCCTAAATCGGGGTGGTTGGCAGGTATGCAACACTGACATGAAAATAAAGAATATCACAAATTCAATGATGCAAATGTGAATTTGTATGTCGACGAGTACCAACTGTATCTGAATATACAAGCACATCACAAACAAAACTGAGGAATATAAACCTCTTCATCATCTTCTTCTTCTTCCTCCTCCTCTTCTTCTTCTTCTTCTTCCCCACTGGTAGCTTCCTCCTCCTCCTCCGCATCTCCAACCTTGTAATCTTCATCTTCCTCATCATCCTCGTCATCGTCGGCATGACCATTTTCGATGGAACCGTTCAGAACTTTCTTCTTGCTTGTTCCGTCCCTCTCGACCTTAGCAAGCTCAAAGGATAAGAATTCACATTGAAAATGATTACCAGGTTAGATACAAGTATAGCAATGTAATGTCGTCGTCTGCTTCATCAGCTCTGTGATCATCTGTGTGATCGTTTTCGATGGAACCGTTTGGAACCTTCCCCTTGCTCGTTCCATCCCTGTCGACCTTCGCAAGCTCAAAGGATAAGAATTCACATTAAAAATGATTACCAGGTTAGAACAAGTATAGCAATGTTATGTCGTCGTCTCCTTCATCAGCTCTGTAATCATCTGTGTGATCATTCTCGATGGAACCGTTCGGAACCTTCCTCTTGTTTGTCCAGTCCCTTTTTACCCTAGGAAGCTCAAAGAATAAGAATTCAAACTTCAAATGAGTAAAGAGTGAGAATAAATATAGCAATTAATTGTGATCGTCATCTCCTTCATCCTCATTGTTCTTCCAGCTTGTCCTAGCATTGTCAACCTCAGCAAGCCTGAAGAATAAGAATTCATTCTCCAAATGAGTAAAGAGTTGGAGTAAGTAAAGCAATTAATTGTGAACATCACCTCCTTCGTCATTGTTGCTGTGATTGTTCTAAATGGGACTGTTGGGGATTTTCCTCAAGCTTGTCCAAGCATTGTCAACCTTAGCAAGGCTGAAGAATAAGAATTCAAACTCCAAATGAGTATAGGATTAAAACATTGGGAAATTACTTGTGGAAGAAGAAGGATGATAGTGAGGAGTAGAAGATGGGGATAGAAAAAAAGGAGAAGGAAAGCAACAAAAAGCAAGAAGAAAGGAGAGAAGAGAAGGAGAAGGAGGAGAAGCAAAGATAAAGAGAATGTGAGAAAACTAAGGAAAGGAAGGAAAACCAAAGGGCAAGAAGGAAGAAGTAAAAGGACCAGAAAGAGGGAAGAATAGGAAGATAATATAATGGAGAAGGTGGAAGAATAGGGAAAGAAGGGAGGACACAAATTTAAAAAAAAAATGAAGAAAAGAGAAGAAAAAAAGGAAGCAGGGCCTATTCCCAAGTTGATCGATGCAAGATTCTCTATTCCCTCTGGCCAACTCCCAACGAGAGGTAGACCGCTGCTCTTGATGCAGACAAACATCAGGGATGCCAGTTAAAATTGATCAGAGGGCCTGAAAATCACCTCGAATGAGCTTTATTGTACACAAAAAAAACCTAAACTATGGCCTGAAAATAACTTGCCAGGGCCTGAATTCAGGCTTTGCCTTCAAACTGGCATCCCTGAAACATGCTTGTGAGATGAAGTATTCACTTGCATCATTACATGCTGAAACCAAATTTTGGTTTGTACGTTCCCGTCGATAGCACCTCTACTTCTGTCGTGGGCAACTATGTTACACATGGTTATTTTGAAAGAGGAAAGATGAAAATATTCTTGCTTCAGCAAAACCCTTAGACCAGCAGTTGGTGTGATAAAAGAAAACTTCTTCTTGAGCCTACCAATGATAACAAATTTTCACAAAGTTGGACCATTCCTGAAGATGCTGCTATGAAAAGGAATACATATTAAAGACCTTCGTAGAGAGCTGTTGGAGAAATATCTCTGTACCCGTCATGATGCTTCTTGTTATTTTTCCACGGACCAAGACTATATTGTTATATAGAATCTACAGATACAGCATATTGATTCTAAACATGTGCTGTAACGAAAATGCAGAGTGAGTGAACATTTGAGAGTTCATGCTCTACCATCAAACATGTAATGTAAAACAACCAATAAATCAACATCTTGATGTTTACAAGCACTGCGCATTACCTTTCGATCTACAAGCATCAGCACAAATCTCGTCTTATCCATCTTCCTAACACCACACAAAACAATAGACAAACACAGCGAGCAAGAAGGGGGCTGAGTAGGGTGGGTTGGGGTGGGAGTGGGAACTAAAGAGGCTCCTAAGTTGACTACTTCAAACAAACCTTCCAATCTATAGCATCTTCGTCATCTTCTTCATCCTCATCATCGTCGTCATCAAAAGCAGGTTTTTTTGACATCTTGAAACAAAAACAGAGTGTGAGGCAAAAATAGCTGTTAATGCGGATAAATCGAAAAGAATTGTCTCTCCTCTGGCTGCTGGCATGATAATGAAGCTAAGAAGAAAAATGTGGTCTCATCACTGAATACAAGCCAGCGAATGAAATTGTAATTAGGAAGCAAAGATCTTCACTAAAGCAATGAGCAATCACTATTATCTGTGTCTTAAACTGGTGTGCACCTATTCATTTGCAAATTACAACTCAACTGAATGACCAACATGATTAAAACATATGAAATACCACAATATTTCAAAATTTGAACAAAACTTAGGTGTCTCACTCAATTCATATATTGTTGCTTGATCACAAACACTATAATTATGCAGGGAAACCCCAAAAAAACTCTTTGCAAATGAAGACAAAAAACAGCCTGCATCATGCTAGTAAATCAAAATGGGACATGCGATAAATGAATTCAGAATAAATACGAATGAAATATGATCGAATTTCAAACTGCGACTACACACACAAGCAGTAACAATGCACCGATTGATATACAACTCATGCAAAATCTTCAAAGCAACAGTGGCACAGTTCCTTAAAAGTATTTTTTGTTGTTTACATTCTGGAATTTCACAGGGAACACAAACTGTTTAAAGTAATACATCATTGCATACAATCTTACATTCTTCTTTGACTGTTCAATGGCGGTTTCTTTTACACGCCCATTTCCGCATCCCTTATTATACTAACCTTCTTTGCTGGACCTTTCGCTGATGGAGCCGGTCTTTTCTTTCCCTTTGCGGTCTGTATCTCTTCTTCTTCTTCCTCCTCCTCCTCCTCCTCGTCATCTTCATCCTCATCTAGTTCATCTCCTTTTCCTTTCATGCGACCCTTTACATCATTTAAACAAAGAGGGACAAGAAGAAACAGGTTCAGGAAACAGACGTTAGATGCAATTGCAATAAGCCACCTCCAGTATTAAACATAGAAGACCCAACATATGCTAGGGGCTTCGGTTCATCACAGATATAGGGTCAGGGAGTAACTGGGTTTTATGTTCTACCCTTAGGGTTAGGGTTATGTATGGTGTTTGGTCAAGAAGCATATAGCATTAGCAGAAATTGATGAGCGCCAAACATTTTCTACAAAGATCGATTTTATCACTTCCATTATCATCGATACATATGTAAAACAACCTCTTACAATTAACGCGGAGGCTTGCATAAAATATGAATAATTTGTTAGCTCGTCTACGTCAAACATCGAGGGCAATTGATTTGTTTCACGTCTCCACATTCATGGAAATGCTTTAGGAAAGGTGTTGTGCACATATTATTTGGTTACCTTAACTGCAGCTATCTTCTTGACTATTCTTTTTGGTGATCCCTTCTTCACCGTCTCCTCTTCTTCCTCATCCTCCTCTCCTTCATCCTCGTCTTCTAGATCCTCATCTCCCACCTCATATGCCTCCGCACCTTCAAAGTCTTTCCCAAACTCTTCATCCTCTTGTAAATCTGGAAGAAAACAAGAATAAAACATGAGTCATTCAGGGGCACTTTGGAAGTGATATTGTCAGCTCAAATTTTGACATTTTCAAGTTTGGAATTATTATTTTCATTTTTTTTTTTTTTTATAGGTGAAGAGTAACTGACGATTTAAAATGGTTTCCGTAAACTGGGAAAGTTCAACAATTTTGTTGTTGTCCGATTTCATTCAAACTTTCACCAGTCTACTTTTCTGATTTTTCTGCTTTCATCTATTAAAAGTAGTTCACTATCAAGGATGGACTTCCTTTTAAAGCCTATCTGCACTAGTTTGGCCAGGAGCGATTACACCTCCCTGCATGGTCACTGAATGGTGGTCATCTCATCAAATCAGCTCTCAATTAACATAACAAAAAGGGGACCATGGGGGACCAATGGCCACCGGTTAGGCATTGTTTGCTATATAGAGGGCGCAAGTAGCTATAAGTAGTACAGTGGGGCTTTAAAGGCATCGTTTAACAATGTTAAATCTGAGATGCATGGCCCTATGTGTTATCAGTGTCTGTGATATGGTGTAATATTGAAGCCGTAAAAAAATTTTGCTTCAAAATGATCAAGAAGTGCCTCGAAGAAGTAAAAATCTTTGAGTGACCGGTTTTACCATACTCGTTTTCCCCAATAGACTGTAGTGTTATGAAAACCAGTTTTCAAAATTTGTAATTCCAATCAAAAATATCTTGATAATCAGACAGGCGGTCGGCTTGTTAAAGTCATGGGGTTCCTGACTGACCTAAAGGTTTATAATTATGATTGCAGCATGAGCTAAATCCAGGATTTTGTGTCAGAATCTGAGACAAAGTTACAGGATCCCTTTAATAGCGTTGAGCCCTACCAGACGTTCTGCAACCCTAAGATCTTACCTAAGGCATGCTGTCCACTGAGATGCACAGGACCCGAGCCGAGGGCTAGTTTGAATGTAACGGGAGGCTGAAGTCCAATGTCCAAATTAGTCTGTAAAATCCACAAAATGGAAATAAAACTCATCAATATGTCTGTACGATCAGCAAAATAGACATAACAAATTAGGTAAGGTTTTATGATTCAATGTGAAGTTAACAATAATTTTGCCTTGTTCCATGTTCCTTCTCGATGAAAAAAACACATTAACTCTGGTTTGGAACAATGTGAATAGTACGGTATAGTTTGACTATGCACACACTACACACACATGTATTGGGATATTTTCATTAATTAAAAGAGACATTCACATTCAAACCAAGAGCATCCTATATTTTACTGATCTTTCAATCTATAAAGGGATAATGTACATAATACAGAATAACAGTCTATTATAATTCATCTAATTTCTGAAATGAATGTTACGCATAATTGGAGATAAAAGAACCAGGGGAATTTCTGAAATGAATGTTACGCATAATTGGAGATAAAAGAACCAGGGGAAACCCATTTCTACGCAGTGTCATCTCAGGAAAGTAGATGAATAATATTTTACCATCACTACCGAGACCCACTTAATTTAATTTGAATAAATTAATACCAAGCTTGACCACCAAGAGCTTGTCCAAGCTTGATCTCAACTGTTGAAGAGATTTGCTGCCACTGCAGGGAAAAAAATACTTTAAAAATTTTGGGGGCTACTTTTCAAGCTTGCTTGTATGAAAATAACACTTTTTAATTTGTTTTGCATTGAACTCTATGCAAATTCTTTGGGGCTCTTTTATGACTTTTGGGGGCTGTTTTTCGCATTTCGGGGGGCTACTTCGCCCCGAGTCGTGTATTTTTTTCACTTGCCGCCAGACTATCAAACTGACCAGCCTCCTAATTCTCACACAATATTGGTTTTATTTGATGTTTCTTACCGACACTCGATTGCCTAAATCTGTTAATCCTCTACTCTGTGAGTATTAACTCACAATGTACATCAGCATTTTTTTTGTTTTCTTTCACACATAATGATGCCGTACCTAAAACCTCTCATGTTAACATTCCTCTACCAAGTTTTAGGCACTTTTCAATTCAAGACTTGATGGTAAGAACCTTAGGGTACCTTAATACCACTTTCAAACCATTACCACTCTTTCTCTCACTCTCTCTAACTCATTCTTATTCTCTTTTCTCCCTCTATTTTTCTCTCACTAACACGCTCTCTTTCTCTCTCACTCTCTAACTTTCTTTTTCTCTCTCTCTGTATCTATCTTTCACTAACATGCTCTCTCTCTCTCTCTATCTTTCTCCCTCTCTCTGTATCTCTCTCCCTCTATCTGTATCTCTCTTTCTCTCTCTCTCTGTATCTCTATTTCTCTCTCTAACTCATTTTTATTCTCTTTTACTCACTAACACACTCTCTCTCTCTCTCTATCTTTCTCTCACTAACACGCTCTCTCTTTCTTCTTCTCACTAACATGCACTCTCTCCCTCTGTCTCTCTCTCTCTCTCTCTCAAAGGTGATAAAGGAGCGAGCCGAGCTGCGTGAGTTCGCCTGTGGTCAAAACGTGTCAGATTAGCCCAAACCCGAGAAGACACCCAATTATGGTCTCGAGAATGCCACCCTTTGAAACGCCCTTTCTTCCTCCCGAAATATCAATTTACGGATTAAGCCGTTCCCTCTTGCACACAAAGGGTTCTTCACTTACAAGTATGACTGTAATGGTGAAAGTGGAGGTATTAGGGATTCCGCTCACGATGATGCCGTTAGTACTAGTATTAAACATGGGTGGGTTTTTAGGGAACATTAGTCATTAAAGGATTTGTAGACAGTAATGGCACTTGGGTACTTGAAACTCACAAGAGAATGACTGTCTGAGTTGGCACCCCCAACAAGGCCTATTTAGACAGCCCAAAACCATTTTGAAAGATCATCAATTTTTTTGACTGCCATTTACACGACTGTAAAAAAAATGTTGCTCATTCATATGTTGAGGTGAGCATGCGCCCCTTGTCGCTGCTCTACATTCTTTCGACAAAACCGGAATCATTCACAGATACTTCGAGAGCGGTTATTTACACTGCAAAAAGTCTGAGAAATTTCTGCAGGTGTTTAAAAAAAAAACATTCCAGTGGTGGATTTTTTTTATTTCGGTTTTTCATTGTGTTCGATAAAGAAGTCATGAAGAAGTCATGAAAAAAAGAAATAGACAAAGAAAAAGTTAGAGAAGTACGAATGTGATGAAAAGTATGCAGAAAAGAGGAGTGAAAAAGAAAAGAATATAGACAATGAGCACAGATGAGGAGAGAGAGAGATTAATTGATAGACAAACAGATATTGGAGGTCCATGAAGACAGAGCGAAAAAGATTTTTAACCCATTAGCAACTAGAGATTTTGTCAAAATGGCCTATTACTCACTAGAAGATGTTGCAATATTGCTCTCATTTTGACATTGTTCTGAACAATATGAAACATGCGCTATTTTTCTATGCAGAGTCCTACTGTAGACATAGTAAGGATTACGCACATATAACATTATCAAGGTAGACCCTACAACGGATACTACATGTATAAGCGAGTTGAAAATGGACGGGCGGTTCAGTGAGTAAAAGGAGGGGTGGTTTCGGGTGGTTTAGTTGCTACTTAAGGGTTGAAGTAGACACATTTCTTGATAGGGAGTGGACCAGAGTCGATTGCCACAGCTGTCACCAAAATTTCACTCATGTTAAGGTAAGAAGGTCAACTACAAAAATCTGGAAACTGTATGCATGCATGGATGGACAATAAAAAGTACCCCGATACATGTCACAAAAACCAAAGATTGTTGAAATTTGAAATCCTACTCCATTTAGTTTAATTCCACAAGAAAAGTTTGATCAATGACCAATTTCCTGCTTGTCACAGATTGACCAAGGGCAATAATATTGTTTTATCAAGTTCCAGAAGCAAATTCAAGAAAAAGAGTCATCAACATGCACAAGTGGGACTACCTCTTTTACCTGTGTACTTAAAGATAAAGTTGAGTTATGGTCATGTGATTGCATTGTGAAGGAAACGGTGTGGAATTGATCAGAAAAAGTTGATGATGTAGCATGTAAGTATTGGTGTGTACTGCAAAGTTCCGGAGTCATCAAAATGATAAGAAATTTGGCCCAGTCTTGGGTAAAGTAACAAGCACTGTATGTACTACACAAACATGTTACATTAAAATCGGGCCTCATTTTTTAAGCTATTACTTGTCATATTGAGAATAAAAGAGCCATGCTTTTCAGGAACATTTTTTTCTCTAATGTTCTGCCACACTTGCATAATAACAACGAAAGCGCTCACATTCACAAATTATTTTTCACCTCTCCCCAGAACTCAACATTTTCTTAAAGCTCCACTAGCCAAACTAGTACAGACGAACTTTAAAGCGAGTTTAAAAAAAAAAAAAAAAAAATTTAATTGAACCAAAAGCCCTGATAAAACCCCTCTCATTGACTAAATATGTCTATCTCTCTCCCCTACTCTCTTTCTCTCCCCCTCTAAGATAATACCAACATTTTTTGTCATTGAAAAACACTATGAAAAATCTTTTAAACCAATCATACAATTGCCC
This sequence comes from Strongylocentrotus droebachiensis, assembly GCA_035222895.1. Lineage (NCBI taxonomy): Eukaryota > Metazoa > Echinodermata > Echinoidea > Camarodonta > Strongylocentrotidae > Strongylocentrotus > Strongylocentrotus droebachiensis. Next base: position 30,420 of record JAVYIG010012841.1, on the reverse strand, counting down.
GCAACAGTCTGACACTGCCATTCAAATCTTTAACAAATGAGAGAGAAAAAGAGGGGAAGCTTTGATACCACATTTGCACATTGACACATACCATACCTTCTCAAAGTCATGGCTGATCAATGTGGTTTTGGTACAACAACCGAGTCTAAATACAGGTACGCTGGGGTGTAACCTAATTGATTGTTCAGGATTTAAGGATCGCATATCATTTTACTTTTCGCATAAATGATCCCATACCAGGGGGGAAGAAAGTATGGATTTGTGAACAATGGATCGGTGGAAATTAAAGACTTGTGGGTTTGTGTACAAAGATATTAGAGCTGCCCATCAAAAAATGGAAAGCATTGTGGGAGGAAATCTGTTCACTTCCTCTAAGACCAGAGTCACAAAGAGTCCCATTCATAAATGTAGCAACACCCGAGCAGTCGGAAGCGTTCAAACAGATCGTCCTCCATGCAAGCTACTGCATGCTTTAGGGATAATGAAATATTTCTAAAATGAACTCATCCTTTACAAGATTATGGTCATGGTTAGAACTGAATGACCCATTATGAGACATTAGTAACCAGATCGCTCTTGGTGGAAGTTTGTTTTAGGGATAACTGAATTTCCCTTTTCCCCTAAATTTTACTGATCCTGCGAAACTGAGTGCTTTCATACACTGTCCATCACCACATCAAGCTTATGGTAAAAGCTTGATTGGCAGGTGGCTGACCAGGTATCCACGTCGCTTTGAAATTCATCCAGGTATCGGGTTCACGATGAGATTCCAATGAAAATGAAAGAATGACAAATTCCCAATTTACCCAAATGTACATATGAGGTACTAATCAATAAAAAACATCAGCGAGAATTAATACTACATATTAGTTTTAGTGTTGTTGATTTTTTTTCTTCTTCATATAAGGCATCCCATACCTCACTCTTCACTTTTCTTGGGAGGGGGGAGGGGGGGATCCAAATCAACAATTGTTGCAAATTTGCAAGGGGTTGGGCAGAGTTCAATTCCATAACTAGTAAAGGAAACATTATTTCAAACTAAAAATGTGTTTGATCTTTGTAGAGTAAACCCACATTGATGAACAAATGTTACAAGATATAATTATAATGGATAAAGGGACCACATTATTCAACTTCTTTATCAAAATGAGAAGGCACTTTCAAGGATGGAAACGGAATTATTGCCACTTTTGGCACAGATTTCTTGACCTTACTATGTGCTTGCTCCAAACTGCACCCATAATTCATGAACAGTGCACAAATCTGTAACATTGTCCGCTCTTTATCGAGTTCACACCTCCCTTACTTAATACACGACGAGGCTAAATTCCTTGCATAGTTTCCCCCTCTGCCACCGACCACATTCACAACGAGCGCCCTGGCTCATGGAGGGAATGTGGTCCTCACGGGGGCCACTTGAGTTGACTTCACATCTCAACATCGTTCCAAAGAGGATTATGCCTAATTCTGACAACTATTTAAGAACTCCACCGAGCATAAAAACTCCATTAGGGTAAAGGAAAGCCCCAAGACATTTCCTTGGTTCTCTGCACCCCTCTCAGTTTTTTTTCCTTTCTTGCAGTCACTGCTACATAATATGTGTGGACAATAACCGCTTCAGGTTTCAACACACAGTGCTTGTTCGCATTAATCTCTGCGCGAGCCCATTTCCACTAGGAAACAAAGATCAGGGGGGTGTTTCACCAAGACTAAGATCGACTTAACCATGGCAGGCTGTTTATGCCACTGTTTGCTCTCACCATTTATAATGGCATTAGTCTCTAAAAGGAGGTACAAATCATGGTCACAGATCTACAGACTTTACATTTTTGATAATTCATTATTGAAAGAAAAAATATTATCTAAAGATCATAATGGTGAGAGCAAACAGTGGCATGAACAGCCAGCCTGTCATAGTTAAGTCCAACTTAAAGTCGATCTTAGTCTTTGTGAAACACTCCCTAGGAGTTTCTGTATATAGGAGAGCTGCGTTCTAAAGGTATCGTCTGCCGAAAGCATGAAGGACATTGACTCTCTACATACCGCTCGGTTTCGTCTTTCCACATGGCGTAAGTAGTTTCAAGGACAGGATAGTAAGACTAGCTTACAATGTCAAATTATTCTATGAGCATGCCCGATTGTATCCTGCTTGTAGGGAAAAAATCGTCAAAATTTACGCATGCGCAGTTCAGACGTGTTTGCCATTGAGCAAGAATTCTCTATGTGTGAATAGTCCCCCCTAAAAAATCAATCTTTGCACTGCGATCTAATACGCACTAAATTGACATGTGTGAACTGGCATATTGAGTGCGAGAGTATCCTCCCTAACCCTAGCTCATATAATTCTTAGATTTGGGGAATGGGGCCGACAGTAAAAATATGATGGTTTCATTTGTGTTTTTTACAAATGTATTAGTTTCAGTGTGCCTTCAGCTAACAGCCTTCAGTTCCCTTTCGATATTAATATTCAAGACATTCCTCGGCACAAAGCTGCAAACCGAGATCCTATTTTCACACCATTAGAAAGGCATCAGAAACATAATGTGAACATTTCTTGAATAATGAATACAAACTCTGTTCAGATTCTCTGGCAGATATAGATCGAATGTGTGGAAAAATATGCAATACGAGATGGAATGGGACTTAACAATTCAAACAATAGTGCTTCACTGGGACAAACACCTGCCAATTTCAGGATTTTAATGATTGATTTCCAAAAAGTCCCCGGTGTCAAACGCCATATCTTGATAATTTATCAAAATTTTGAGCTTGACCTTGAATTCAAAGCTTTGTAGATAAGCAGAAGTATCTCATAAGGCCTGTATTCATCAGCTCAAGATTGCCAAATATCCCGCTATTTGAACTATTCCGATCGCAAATTATCCAGTTAATTTGCGTCTTCATCAGCCCAAAGTTGCAATTAGCGGGATATTTGGTCGAGATAATCACCCCAAGATATCTTGGGATAGTTTGCAAAATATCCCGCTATTTCACTGTTGCGTCTTCACCAGCCCGAAGTCTCGCAATATGAGTGAATGCTGAGCAAAATATCTCGAGCTCGAGTTTCAAGGTCAAATCTCAAGCTGATGAGGATGCGATTTGTAACTTCAGGATTATTTCCCAAATCAGAAATAGCGGGCTATTTGGCAATCTCGAGATGATGAAGACACGCCTGAAGATGAAGTCCACCCTGATTTTAAGTTGGTTTAATAGTAGACTGAAAATAAGAAAGTTATGAATGTTTGAAGTTGCCATCAATCAAACACAAATTGGCAACGCTGCCCATCAAAAAATGGAAGGCATTGTGGGAGGAAATCTGTTCATTTCCTCCAAGACCGGAGTCACAAAGACCAATTCACTTCACTTTGCAACTTAATATCAGGGTGGATTTGCCCTTTGATTGCAATTCTTCGGGAGAAGGAATACTTACGCTCTCATTAAGACCAAGTCTCAGAGAAAGAAGAGGCTGAATGACTGTTTCTCCATCAAAGTTGATCGTTTCCACTTCAATCACATTCCTACCATCGTCCTTAGCATCTACCCCAAGGACAGCCTGTGCAGAAAATACGGTAGGAGAGGGAGAGGAAAGAAAGAGAAGGGATACGAGAGAGAAAAGGAGAGAGCTAGAGAGAGGGGGAGAGGGGGAGGGGGAGGGTGAGATGGAGCGAGTGAGAGAAAGAGGGGAGAGAAAGAGAGAGGGAAGAGAAAGAGAGAGAGAGAGAAGGGAAGGGGTGAGAGGGAGCGAGTGAGAGAAAGAGAAGGCAAGGGAAAGAGGGGAGAAAGAGAAAGCAAAGAGGGGAGAAGAGTGAAAGGAGATAAGAGGCGAGTGAGGGAGAGAGAGAGAGAGAGAGATTAACCGTCAATGGGGAATCATTTAACTATAAAGTACTTCATGACTACACATACTGTAGGTGCAATTGATTTTTATAATATCAAACACAAGATGGCGCTAGACCACATTCAAAGTGGTATCCACCGATCTCAAAAGCTAAGAATTCAAACAGTATGATGTCCTACATGTACCTACTACCATTATTTCAATCTACATGTAGTTACCTCCTCCCCCCTCCTTCATTTTCATGATACATGTTTCCTTCTGACTCTGAACTTCTGAAGATATGTTTATTTTGGAAAATGTAGATTAGCTAAATATTCAAAGTATGGAGCCATTTAAAAGGGGCGATTTTGCCATTTACACCACAAACTTTTATGACAATAAATAATACCTGGTTATGTGGCTGATAATTTTGTGCCATGTCCAACATAATTGATTGGATGATGCATTCAAGCAACCTTAAAAACCAGAAGTGTTGTTGACACTAAAAAGAGGGGAGTTGTGTTGACACAGAAGAATATTCAAGGAAATAGTTTATACCAAAATGTCGACAGAGAAAATGGATGCCCATAACAGCCCTATACTTTACCTGCTTCAGGAAGAGGAAATGGGAAATAGAATCTTCCTCTTCATCGTCTTCATCATCCAGAAAGTCAGATTCTGGGTCCCATTTGAAGATCTTCTTATCCTTGGATAGAGTTGCTCCTAATTCAGGGAAGAGACAATAAAAAAAAGAGTGGAGAATAAATGGTACGTTATTCTGGATCAAGTTTTGAAAAGCATGAGAGGGGCACGAGAGGATTATGAGAGGATTATGACATTCTCTGGTAACAATGGATCCTAGAAACTGATTGAATTCTACGAACTTCAATTGCACCAAACCATAACCATAATAAGGGTGACTAAATTACAAATTCATGTTGACTTTTTTGGATCTGTAATAATATTTACCGGTAGATCACATATCTTTCGACTTTTTGATGTACATTTGTGTCATGTATTTTATATAATTTTTTCTATTACGTTTGTTCTTCCTGCTAAGCTCCACCCCTAAAAAAAAACCTCCACAAGCAAATGAATTTTGATGCCAGTCATTCATCAGTCAGCTGGATGAACAAAAGACATTGGTATGTCCCTTCCTATCAACTGACCACCTATTCACAAAAGACAGTGGTATGCCCTCATATGCACCCACTGAGGACCTTATTGCATTAGCACATGCATATAATAGCCTATTGAAACCCTTCTTTTCATGGTGTTGCTTGGGGATTTCTGACATAGCAACTGCTTAAAATGTAATTGAATTTTGTGAGTGGGCATTGTATAAAAACATGCAATGCTATTGTGAACAGGTGGTTAGTAGATGGGAAGGGAGTCAGGGAGATACCAATGTCTTTTGTTCATCTAGCTGACAGATGAATGACTGGCATGATGATGTCACAAAGGTCATTTGCTTTTGAAAGTTTTTTTTAAGGGGTGGAGCTTAGAAGGTAGAACACAAGTAAAATAGAAAAAAATAATATATATGACATAAATGTACATCAAAGAGTCAAAAGATATGTGATGTAAACAGATCAACAAAAGTCAACATGAATTTGTAATTTAGCCTTTAACCCTAAATTCAGGGAAGAGAAGAGATAAAAATAGAGATAAAAATAGTGAGAAATAAATCATACTTCATTCTGGATCATGTTTCGAAAAGCAAGAGGAGCACAAGAGGATTACAACATTCTCTGGTGACAAAAGATCCTAGACAGTGGTTGAATTCAACAAACTTCAATGCTTCTAACCATAACCTTAACCCTAAACCACTCAACCAGTATGGATGGCCAAAAATTGATTGGTTAGGACTCTAGGAGTTGGTTTAGCAGACTACGTAAAATGTCTTGGAGTAGGAGGTGGAAAGAATACATTGATGCTTAATTGGAAAAAAATATGTGCAGAAGCTCTATGAAAGAATTTCTCCATTATTCATGATTTTGTTTTCAAGATATTTGGGAGCCTATTTGGGAGACAGTCTCCCGCCAAGTATACCAAGTTATTTTCTCTTTATTTTCCCCCTTTTTTTTTGCAAATGGATTACCTCAGCTCAGTGTATTTAATATATAAGCAAATCTTTTGATGTCTTTCGTGATCAGTGACAGTTTAAACTACGGCTGCAAGATTTTCAACATGGAGTTGTATTTGACCCATAATTTAATGAAAAAGGACCATTAAAATTAAACATATTATAGTCAATCTGGTAAGTGGAACCAATGTATTTTAGCCTAGGCCTAATATTGGAAATAAAGAGTATAAAAAATAAAAAGGATCGTCTGCATTTTCGCAAACGCATCTTATTTCTGATCCGCGTAATGGCAATGCGAAAAACAGATTCCGAGATGATGCTCCTTGATCCATTACAAATTGACTTTATACAGAGACTTTCACGTTATGAACGATAAAACCTCGTGAAGACGAACAACCCATAAAACTAGATGGTGAACCGAGGGTATTTCATTACGAAGAATCTGTTTTTGGAATCGCCAGCATGCGGATCGGGAATCCTACACCCGCAGAGCGCTGAAGAAAAAAAGTGTTTTTGCAGACGATCGTCATTTTAAGGACGCGATTTGTCCGCGTTTTTACGAGGATATCCTCGTATATGCGCACAATCTTCATTCTCGGACCAGTAACCCCCTACCGAGTACTGGTGACCAATCTTTCATGTCAACGTGTCTCACAAGTTTATTATTTTCCAATTTCACATTGAAAATGAATGTAGATCTAGACTAAATGACAATGCCATCATTTGCTAAAAAGCTTGGCCATATTTGCATTAGACTAGTCTACTATATTAATTATTACGTCACAATCGTAATCATGATCTGGATCATTGTGTTGTCACTCATTCATCATCATCAACGTTCGCATTAGCATGATTAATCAACATCATTATCACTAACTCCAGGAAGCTCTTCCTGGAGTTACATTATCACCATCATCATCATTATCATAATCAGGTTAAAAAAAGTTCAGTTTCAATGTCAATGCAGAGCTATCATTGTATCAATCATTTCAATTCACACAAAAATGAATGAATGAAATGAAACAAAAAAAATTACTTTTTCAGTTTTGTTCAAAATTCTGGATTTCCTTCATTACACTTACCCCAGAAATATTCTTTAGCCATGGTGAGATATATTTGTCGTTCGTTAACTGTTTCAATTAACTACAATTAAATCTTGTTTGGCTAAGAGCAAGAAATTCAACAGATGCAATGTGACAGGCGACAGAACGGCTCGACTCGATGTTACCCACGTGTGCGAGCTGAATATGACTACGAATGTCAACACGTTGCGTACACATGGAAATCACGTATTGAGCAATGCAAAGGCCAAAGCATGCTGGCTGTACATTTAAAATGAAAGGACGATTGCGCGAACATCTACTTCCGGGTAGGCATTTAAAACTACCTCGTCTCCAGAATATTTCTCGTTATTCAAACTCACAGCTCGTTTTGGACCACAGGGATCTAGTATGTATTGCAGATCTACTGTAAAAACAGGAATTACAGGCCTATATTCCAAGATTTCCTCTCTTATCACATTTTATCGTATTGCTGACACTTAACATTCATTTTCATTATTCAAATCAAACTTTCTACTCATACCAAATCCCCGACCAAATCCCCTTCACTGAAACCAAACAACCCCCCCCCAAAAAAAAAGTATGTTGTATTGCCCTTTTAGGTGCCAAAACATGGGTCTGTCGGTCAGAAATCTTTCTTTCCTTTTTTCAACTCCCTCTTTGGGCTTATATTTTTCAGTTTTAATGCTGTTTTTACATTTTTTAAGCCGACCATAGATTTCAAGATATGGGGGTCCGTCGCAAGGACAACTTTTTTTTTTAGGCCTCATGAAAAGCGCATAGGCGTATCCAGAAATTGGTGGGGCCGAACGTAGGGCTTCTTCTTTTTTCTTTCTTTCTTTATGGGCCTTAAAGGTACTATGTCCCATTTGCAGGCCAACAAAATGAAAAAGTTAAATTCCAACTGCAATTGAAAGATGATACTTATTTAGAACTTCCCTAAAAAAGGTGGGGCTTAAAAATGTCTTCAAGTGGGAAAATAATGACTATTAGTTGTCAAATCGACTTTAGGGCTATAGAGCCCAAAAGTAATAGTCTTGATTTTCAGAAAATTGTACCGAATGGTCATACGTTTTATGCTGCGCAAAGATTCAATCAGTTTATTCTTGGCCATCACAAGAAGTGGGTTATTGATGTAGACAAATGCTCATGTACCCTTTACAACTCTTTTCATGTATGTTATTACCAAAGAAGAAAAAAAGCCAGTCAGTCACTCAATAGTGTCTGACAGTGAAGTCTAGCAAGTAAACGGGTTTCCTTGCATAATTTGAATATGAGGACACTGCTAACGTTTAAATTTCATGGATAGGACATACATGACATATTCATAATTCCTGCAAAGTTCTACAGAATTTGAGGTTGGCTGCAAGAGGGACATAGTACCTTTAAAACAGGGAAGGTTTTTTGGCCAGCTTCATTGTTTGATCAATACACCACTTTATCCCCACAAGCTACCCCAACCCTTTTTTGCTCCTTATTACCCCTGCCCCTCTCTCTCTCTCACACACACACCTTTGTCTCATCTCTTTTATCCCATTTCTCAGTAGACCCGTTTTAATATGAAACTTTCTTCTCATCTCGAACCCTTTCATCATAATCACACAACTCCCGTCCATTTACCCAAACCTCTTTCCCATCTCTTCTCCTCTTTCATCTTTCATCATCCCTACTACACCTTTGTAATCTTATCCACATCTTCCTCCAAAGCCAAATTTTAAGACAGGGCCCTCTTTCATAAAACTTGTTGTCAATAACAACTGCCATGGATCTATGAAAAGTCTACTCATCATAGCCAATACAAAAAAATAAAAGAGGATTTCAGTAACTGAAATCACTTTTGTACCATTGACAGCAAGTTTTATGCTACAGGGTCAAAATTAATCTTTCTCAGGCATTGTCATCAACACAACTCAAAATAATGAAGATAATCAAGAAAACAAAACATGTATTTATATAGATTCTTCCACTTGGAATGGATATTTTTGCATTTACTTCTGTATGAAAGTTCTTTCCATTTTACATATTTACCACAAAATGAAACATATTTACCAACTTGTTGCCATAGTTCCACCGACGACGACAACATATGTAACGTCATTACAACATGACTTTTTTTTTCTTTTTTTCAAAAGCAACGAGACAAAAAAAAAAACATACATGCCACAGTCGGATTAATAATTTGCATGTATGAGAGATTCAATGTCATAATGATATACATCAAAAGGTGTATAAAGTTGAGATAATAAATTCATGTCTCTCCATATATATCAATTCACTAAGGCAATGGATATATCCAAATAACTCTTGTACTGATAGTTCAAATTGATTTTCTTTCCAACAAACTGAAACGTGTGTGTACATTTGAGATAACATCTGACAATTGCAGTCATTTTTTATCACATCCCCTGCATAAAAGTGCGGTTTTTTCGACATAAATCATTCTACAGCAATGTTTTGTGGGATTGCTTCTACCAGTATGCAAGAATTATGAAGCGATGCATATACATTTATAATATACATACACACAATGAGTTAATCACAATTTATGAACCAGTACAAAATTAATTTGAATAGACAGCCTTAAGTTGTGTGAGCATATGCATAGGATTTCCTTCTCAATTCTGCCCTCGTTTCACCCAAATAATATTACATATGTAACTCATTTATTGAGATATATTTACCTTCCATCATATATTATTTTGCTTGTTAACCCAATCATTGTTGAAATACTTCATTTGAGTTCTTTCGCTACCAGAGAAAAGCTTACAATAAGTAATCATGACAGAGATTATATGAGGCTTACAAACTCATTCTTCATTTTAGTGTGGACTTACAGCAAAAGCAGCTGAATTTCTGTGTAGAAGTGATGGTGCATACTTGTGATTTTCTGAGTAGCTGACAATATTTGATCATTGCTCAAATTAAAATGGATGAGGAAAACTAGCTATCCTGGTAACTGCATAATGAACACCCTTGATTGGCAGTATAAGTAAAAGTAAAAAATAATTATAACTACAAATACAAATAAAGATCAAACACTTTGGTGGAAACATTTACATTAATGCAAGATAGTTGATTTGCAACAATTTTACATTTTACAAGTATTCAATTCCAAATGAATTTGATAACAAAGTCTGTAAATGCAGTATATTCTTGTGGTTGCTACGTGAATAACTTTCCACACTTCTGTGTAACATCACAATATTCCAGTAACTCTTTGGAAAAATAAACAAAAATATGAAATACATTACAAAGGAAAACACAGAAACACTTAAAGCAAATCAAGAATTTGGAGTGAAGCCACAAGCATCTTTAACAGTTTCAAAACTATTTTTGGGGGGTGGTCATTTGACCTAGGATCATTTCGCATAGCGGTGATTTCTGTCTCATTGTCACAGCGTAAAAATTTGTTTACAAATAATAATAATTTTGTTTACCCAGGTAAGCCTCATCAGTATTAAATGCAGTTCTTCACGAGGGCCCTGCGATTAGCATTACCCCCAGCAATTGCCAGGTACCTATTCACACCTGGGTGGAGAGTGGCAAATGTGGATTAATGTCTTTCCAAAGGATGCCAGTGCCGGGCTGGGATTCAAACCCTCAACCCTGGCCACGTGAGTCAAGTGAATGAACCACTCTATACCACAACACCTCAATACTATACACCTTCTTAACACATGAAAGCACAAATAATGACAATTTAAAGACCAGTAAAGGCAGCCCTGCATACATTTTACGTCATATAATATGGCTACAGGGGTGTCAGTACTGTTTTGCACATCAACAGAACTTGCTATTCCAGACAAATAGCTTCAAAACTGAAAGACTGGCCACATTATCAATGATAATGATTGTGAAAATGATAAATCAGCTTAGGTAGAAAAGGTACTAGATCCAAGAAAAATTGTTGCTGAAGGCTCATTAGAATGAACTGGTGAGTGTGATATCTAAATAATATCACAATCATGGAAATAATAGCTCAATCTATATTGCGCATATATCCATCCAGGCGACGGATGCTCAAAGCGCCCCAAAAGTACTCTCATGACCCCCGCTTTAGTAAGGTGTATTGTAAGCTCCTCTTAACTAGGTACACATTTACTATGCCTGGGTGGAGAGTGGCAAAGGCAGATTAATACCATGCCAAAGTGTGCAGGGGGGCAGGACCCGAACCATGTGATCCACAGTCCGGTGATATATCTACTAGATCACACAACACCTCTACCTTTCCTACATAGTGATGTAATAGAGATCATGCTGGTAACATGTGACCAGTCTTTCAGATTCCAACCAACACCTACTCGGTTTGGGAGATACCATTTCTGAAGATTATGCATTCATTATACACCTACATGTACAAAGACACTAAAGTCTATTTATTTTGCAGCCTATTTATTTTGCACTTTATCTATCTACCTTTGTTTACATGTGAATGGTATTTTGCACATTAATAACCAGGGGTTTGACAGCCTAAATTCCATCTTGCACGTACACACCTAAACCAGTTGAAAATTACCTTCAAGAAAGAAAAAAAATTACCCACTAATGTTAATCTCATTCAATATACCATTTACCTTCATGGTAGAGAATATCGACATTTTCCCGTAGATGATATGTTTTGACAATACTCCTCAGACAAATGTAATATCATCTTTTTTTCAATATATATCTGATCACATGTCAAAATAGATAAACAAAAATACAAATACAATCAACGTATCTTTTAGAAAAAATAGAAATGAAGCACCCTTTAGAAGAAAACAAAGACAACTCAAATGACACCTGGCGCCGACAGAAACAGGAGAAAACAATGCTCGTGAAAATGTTTGTTACCTCAGTTACTATGACTGATTGGTTATCTTTAGTGTTAACTGTTTGGATATACCTCAAGCTTAAACCAATAAGAATGTTTTATGAGAGAAAGAACTGATAAATAGCGAGTTTACAGAGAGACTGTGCAGCATTATTTCATAGCTTCATCTTTTCATTAAGTTTATACTCTTCGTGCATTTTTATGATTACTTAATTAGTTTGAATAAATGGAATTCATTTTTACTTCATTCAAGAAAAAAATTACAACTGATTTCATTGCAGATCTTTTCAACAGCACAAGATTGTGACAGGTACAGTTCTAATTACACTCTACCTGAAAACTGGATAACATTCGTTTGTAAACGATGGTCCAACAACGAGGAGTATCCTTATAGGTTTGGTACAGATAGTTTTGCAGACAAAAAGAATTCAAATAATTGGAGGGGGAAGGTACAATGAAGCTCATTTTTAAACTGAAGAAATAAAATATATTTGATATATTTTCCCCATATTTCCATGTGTTTTGAATGGATGCTTCAGAAGCAGCATGAAACAAATGATTAGTGTCACACACTAAATTTCCATAAATTTGGCAGAAAAAAAAGGGAATTACAAAACCCCCTATGCCAGAGTGGCAAGCATGCCGGCTTGGTGAATGTCATCAACAGAAGCTTTATTTGAAAATGCAGCCTTGTGTTTTTACTAATCAATTGAACAACAGTTAGTATGAGTAATTAAAGGGGGAAACCCCAGATAAATTGATCAATTATGCTGCTCTGAACTTAACAATAGACTTGATTTGTACATGTACATCAAGGTCCTGTCTGAAAAAAGACTTGTGCTTCATTCAAATCAATCGCCATTTAACTTGAGGTTGCATCACTCTCATCTCTGCACAATAGAGATGGGCGTTTGTTAAAGTTGCGATTAACTGAAGGACTTTGGATCAATAGCAATAGCAACTCTTTACACAATTACGTCTAGGAGACTTAATTCAAGGAGGGTAAATAGAGCATAATGCAACAACATACTTCACTAGACCTGAAATTTTAGTACATTTTAGGGTCATTTATGCTTCCACGCTGCAACTAATACGAGAAACCAGAAACCAAAGCCAATTTTGCTTCTCATCGTTTTACCTTTTCACCGAAAAAGGCAACACATGGAGAGAGATAGTCATAAACTTGTGGCACATGCAAGAAACAACACATGAACATGATCAAAAACAGATGAAAATAGGGATGAAATTCAACACATGTTCTCAATTCAGAATAATGAAACTATATTCATTTTTCAGCTATATACACAAACAAGAGAGAACTATTTGTTTCTAGGAAACAAATCCATCCCTGCAAAATAAATTTTCTCCATTCAGCTTCAGACACATACATGAAGCTGCCTCTTAATAATCATCTTTTTTGTAAGTTCTTTTTTTTTCTCCGCAAGTATTAATTTACAATCTTCTGCTTGCAATATACAGGCCAGTACACTTTGGTTCAATTAAAAAATATACATATCCAAGTGTTAACCAAGGCTTTACAGTAATTTTCTGTCAACTCTCACATTTTTTTTTTTTCATCTTATAATTTTTTTACTACAATAACTGAAACAGACATAAATATCACATATCTTTAAATGTGTTCCACATATCAGCCACAATTATCTTTGGCTAAAAAAAAAAAAGGAAAACATTCATCATCATAACCATTCCATATAAGTAGTTACATCAGTCATATCTAGAAAAGAAAAATAAGTCTACTCACCCATGGAAATAGACAACAACACTTCATCATTACAGACAATCGAGAGATGTCTCATAATTCATTTGCACACAGAAGGTATGTGTACGATATCCTACTTCGATCAGATCAAGATTAAAGAGCGAGTCATGGAGTAATTTCACTTTTCTGGTACTTTTTAACATCCATTATCTATCCCTATACTTTCAAAACAAGTTTTATAACGCATTAAATGTGTATATTAATGATAAAGGCAAAACCAAAAGGTGAAACTAAGCGATTAAAGCACACAAATATTCCTGGAGAAGAGTCTTTGCAGACCTGCCAACCTCTGGAGTTTAAAAACTGTATTCTTTCATCCCAAAAGTTGTATTCTTTAAAAAAAAACAAGGACTGTTACGCAATTTCAATGCCTCTTACAGTTCCTACATACAGGAAGATTTTTTTTTTATGGATCATTGGTTGAATATGCATGATTTCGTCACGACTGGTGTGTTCAATGAACCAATGAACATCCCCCCAAATTGCCGATGTGAGATGCTTGGAGTATACTTTACAGGACAGAATGGGCATTATACCATTGAAAATGGCACACACACAAAATTCAAATTAAAAAAAATATTTTAATTTTTTTTGGTTTTTTTGGTTTTTGTTTTGAAAATCATATTTTTTTGAGGGAAATCGTACTGTCGTATTTGCTTCTAAAAATCATACAAAATACGACTAAATCGTACTGGTTGGCAGGTCTGTCTTTGCCCACTTTATGAATGAATGATGCATTGTATGCATTTATGCACTTGAACGCTAATGCTCACCCAAGGATGACATTCTAATACTTGCTATCCAGTGTAAAAGATGCTGTATAGATTACTTCATCTCTGCAACAAATACTTGTTTGCCTCCTGAAATGATATCAGTCGTATATTGTACAGTGCCTTGGATGCGTACCTAGTTTCCTTGAGCGAGTCTTGTTGTTTTGTTTTGCTTTATCCCCCTTTAGTTGTGGCATGATAAAAGGTAACATGTTGAGGGGTCAGTGACACAAAGACGAAACTCCATTTTGGCCATTTTGAGAAAAAAGTGGGTTATGTGTCACTGAGCACTTGGGCGATAAGGAGTTAAGTCTATGTTTCACTAGCCATTGACTTTAATGGGGTGTTAGGCGGAGTTAAGTCTTTGTGTTTCCTGGAAAGCCCACATTTTTCTGAACATTTTGATATCAAATACTCATTATGGCAAAATATGGAGCTACGTCTTTGAGTCACTGAACCCTCAATGTGTTTCTTATCATTTGGGTTGATCAGCAAAGGGTTTCATGATGAGCAGCGAGGTTCCACCTAATTCTGTCCATCATGGAGGAAAATGTGAAAAAAGAAACTACCTTATTGTAACCTTATTCTTTGACTCTAACATTCATGAATCCATAAACTTGCTAAGGCATGCGACATGGTGTATGTTCATTTTTTTCTCCAGATAGCAAAAGGTTGGATCTCTTATGGGCATACAATTCTAAGATGATATAATTTAATACCTAGTTTTATGCTGAAATCAGAATCATATTCGTTCTTTAGGTAAAACTTATGTCAAAGTAATGTTACGTGACCACTTGGGTCTTTCAAAGGATATGTCTACACCAATGTCTTTGCAGTCAGGGAATGATTACATGGCCCTTGTAAATACCAATACTAAATTGTGTCAAACAGGTCATGTTGAAAACAAATTCAGACTGGCAACTGAATCAAATACAATCTATGCAATTCAAATATCAAATAGCATTGAATTTGAGTTTAATTGTTTTCATATAAAACACACCGTCACTGTATCCCTTCTACATATCTCCCCTACAGAATATAATTTATGTTCACTTTATATTGTAAGTGAAATATTTGATTTTATTTGACCAAAAAGTTTGAATAGGCAATTGTGAGGCTCTGAGATCCTTCAAGCTCCAAGAGGCAGGTAATATACTTAAGTCTTTATAAACAGACAACAAACTTGGCTTCCAATGTAGTTGGTAGTTTGTCTTTGTGTCACTCAATGCCCTTCCGACCCCAGAACACATGAAACATAAATCTTTTTGTCTCCACTCCCTCCTCCAATCAATGATCTACTAGCCCCTCTCTTTCTCTATATAGAGAGAGCGATACTATATAAAGAGACTACATAAAGGTGGTGCAAGAGTATGCAGCCCTGGCTTAGCTGGGCGGCTTCTCTTGGAAGAGGTACAAGTTATTAGTAGCTGCTACGGCCAGGATGTTCTCCCGGGGGTGCCACGCCGTGTGGAGGATCTTGCGGTTGAAGTCGAGGCTGTCCACGCTGATCTCGTCCTTTTTCCGCTTGCTCCCCGTGCCGACCCGCCGCGGCTTCAGGACCTGCAGCGGTTTCGTGTTCTCGCGGGAGGCCTCCAGCGTGACGTCGCGGCTCGTGTTGCGGTCGAATATCCTGAAGAAGTTGTTGTAGGAGCCGGTCATGATTGCACTGTAGGAAGGGCGAGAAGGGTGAAAAGACATGCCGTTAGACCAAAAAAATTCACTAATAAAAACTTTCCTCTTTCATATTCACAAATAGACTAGTTTACCAACATATTCAAGTTCATGGATGTGTCTTTCCTGGGGACCTAGTGACAAGTTATTCCATTAACCTGTTAATAATGAATGAACTACAATACTCAGAATCCATTCTGCATATATTACTGGTTGCTATGCCGGGCAATCATTGGGCAAGCTTTAAGGTATAGTGCCTCTAGTGCCTATGAGCACTGAATCTTTTCAGAATGTAGCCTACGGGAATGGTCAGTGGAATTCATCCGTAAATACTTGACTGAAAAAAGATAATGAACTAGAATCAAAATGTAATCAAATCATATTTCATCATGTTTAAGCAGGGTAGCTCCTTTAGCGGACAATACAGCATTATACTTGGAGGCCTTTCGTATTATCGGTGCACACTTCTAGAGGTTATTCTTCGCTGTCATCCCAAATTGTTTAATTAATTGGGTAACATCACAATACATTAAAATTCGTTTTATTTACTTCTTTAAAAAAAAGGATGGTGAGGTGAGAAATAAAATGCTCCCCAGGCTAAGTGTATGGACTATGGAATACAATAACACATTACCCATCCATATCAAAGTGTATGTTCTATGTTCGCAACCAGGGGACAGACTGATGTACGTTCTCTGAATGAGTTATAGTATGGGCATTCAGGTTTTTAACAGAATAAACTACTTACCTGTCTGAGCCATTCCATACACACTCAAACTTGTCGAATATGCAGTCGTTCTCATAGAGAGAACATAGCTTGCTTCGTAGGTACTCATGGACGGGAAAGGTCTCTACTGGCTTGGTATCCATTAGAAGATCCCATACCTTATAATGTGAATAGCAGAAAGAGAGAGGGAGGGGGAGGGGAGAGTGGGAGGGGAGAGTGGGAGGGGAGAGTGGGAGGGGGAGGGGGGGGGGGGGTAGGAGAGAAAGACACAGAGAGAGGATAGAGGGGAGGTAGAGGGAAAGGGGGAGGGTGAGGGGGAGAGAGAGAGAGAGAGAGAGAGAAATGAAGAATAGAAAGAACAAGAATAAAGAGGGAGTGTAGGAAAAGAGATGAAGGCGAGATAAAGACAAAGCATGAGATATTGAGAAAGCGGAGAAACATAGAGAGAGAAAGAGAGAGAAAGAGAGACATAGAGAGAGGGGGAAGCAAGAAAACATCATTACTATTCCAGTTCACATAAAACTGCCACAAGTTAAGTGCCACAATAGAATTCAAAAGTTTTACAATTTCTGATGCTAGATGCTGATTATTGAAGTCACAGTACATTATATTTTTGTCTGAGAATAAATGGTAAATAAATGACCATGTACATGTACCCTGGAAAAAAGTTTCTCATCTACCTATCTTCAATCCTCACTTCATACATACATGTATACAAACACAATTATATCACATTGAACACAAAGACATAGTCAATCAACAAAATTACAACAGTTTACAAAGGGTTTTATTCCCCCCCCCCCCAATCAAAAGAAAGAAAGAGAAACAAAGCCATAAATAGAAGATTAATTGCACCTCCAGCAGACAATGTTGAATGGTATCATATGGTTGACTACACTTGATGGCTCATGACTACATACATGTTAGACATTAAATCATGTTACAGTTGAATGTCTTCTCTGCATGCGTGTATGAAGCACTAGTGTTGTGGATGGCTTCCCATAGCTACATGTACCACCACACACCACCTCCATGTAAACAGACAGCATGGTGGCGGAAAGGTTAGAACAATACAGGCATAACTGGGGACATATTATATGACATGCACTCGGTGGGTGTTTGGTGGTATAGTACATGCAATAAGGTCACTTAAAACAACGGTTGATTTCATCGACCCAAGTCTGAGGTGCAAGCAGGAAATTGACAGATACGCAAAATGTACAGGAAAGGAAATCCTGTTGTAAAGAAGCCTTAGAACCTACTGCATGGCTTCAAGTTGGCTATTCAGGATATTATTCCAAACTAAAATACATCAGAAACAGTAACTAGTTGGCTCCTTAGTCGTAAAACCAATGACAGACCATGACAAATATACAGTCAACTCTGCACAAGTGGAATCCGTTGGGACCACAAAATATAGTTTGACTAAAGCTACGGTCACAAAGGTTCGTCTCAAATTTCCATTGTCTGAAAATCGTTCGTACGGCGTTCGCAGCAGTTTATGATGGCATTTATGACCGAGGCTTTACGTAAAATTTGATTTTGGTAGAGTAAATGACACATTTCTTGCATACATGTAGTTTGGTCAAAAAAACTTATTTGACATGGGGAAAGTTTGACTTGTGCTACTTCAAGAACTGATAAACTTTCAGTATGTAGTGATGTTTTGGATTCCAGGGTATTGTTTAACTAGATTGCTTGAATATCCGACATGTGTTATCTAATCCAAAGAACTCCTCATCAACTAAACCAAGGAGGGAAGAATTTTTGGTAATGTAATCAAATTTAATGTATACGCCTTTATTAAGTTCCTCTTTATGAATGATTTCATTCACCTGCTACAAATAATTGTGTTTACAGTCAGAATGCAGAAGTAATAATGCTTGTCCTACACTGCAACGGCTAATAATGCAATACACACTCTGACCATTGAGATACGATTATTTGTAACAAGTGAATGACATCATTCATCATGAGGAACTATGCATTAAATGTGATTACATAACGAAAATGGCCTAATTAAATTAGTCTGGTATGAGCAAACTGCCATATAATGAGCACAGGAAATCTCCAAGTAAAAGGGAAGTTTTCATTCTTTGATGATTTGAAAGAAGTTTTCTTTTAAAGGGCAAGTCCACTCCAAAAAAACTTACTTTCAGAAGCTGAAAAATCAGACAAACCAATCAAAACAAGTTTGAGCAAAATCTGATAACTAATGAGAAAGTTGGGAATTTTTGATGACATGAAAAACTTTGAAAATCACAAGACAAATTGGCAACCCGCTCTATGTACATATCCAATAGATGAGAAAGTATGGTCTTACCTTTACTGAAAGGTAGTCTCTTGATATAAGATATCTACCGCTGTGACTAAACCTGACATCTGATATTGATGATATGATTTCTGAGAAGAATGACCTATTGCTTGGATCCTCCGGTTCTTCAAAGACTGCAAAACAAAAAAGCAAAAATTGAATATATCATTTTTTAACTGCATCAACTAAAGTTGAACTGTGCAGATGTATATCAACATTCTTATCATAACAAAACATTTTAATACAAAGTATGTTTGTTGCCATATTTAGTTGAGGTTATTGGAAATATAGTCACACTTTGTGAAAACATCAGGAAAAACTTTAGGCATCCTATCTGGCACTTCATATTCAAGTCGTTCGTAAAGTCATGCATAACTTTACGAACAGCTTTATGAAACACCCCCCTGGCCTTATATTTCATATTGATCCGCAGGAGGATCGTTCAACCATGCTTTCGCTAAATGTATTTTCATGGTTCCTTTTGAATGAATGCGGCAAAAAGTACCCAACATCTTTATCAACAAATGAAATTACACAGCTCTTAGTTTTCTATGAAAACACTTAATGAACCTTACAGGCAGACATTTGACAAATTTGGAAGGTGAAGGTCTGTAAAGAAATGTAATGAATCATTCTGAGCTGTTTTCTTTCACTGTGAAGGAACAAAGATGTTAAAAAGAAGATTAAATCTTGTTGCCATAGCGATACTAAGGAAAGAATCCATAAAATATTCAAGAGAAGCCATGATTGAAGTTACCCATCACGCTCAAATTCAAATGCTCACTACACAACTTCAATAGCACAATGCTGAAAACTTACAAACTTTGCTTCAATCTATTTTCACATTATCTTCCCCGACACTGAACTAATGTACCATGTCACTTGAGAACAACACAGTTCCATTTTAGAGTTAATAAACATCATCCTAAGTGGCTTTAAAATGAACTATGATTACATAGCAATTATCAAATCATGATTTAGAGACAGTCTTGATGTTTTGCTACTTACTTTTTGCGCTCTGGTCGCAGAGTGCCGACTGGCGCATGTCACATAACCTAATAGTTCCTTTGCTACTGCTATACACAAATAAATTACAATCCTTTGGATGGAACTCGGCCGCCGTGATGACCTCTGTTAGGTCCTCCATGTTGGCCGGTTTGATATCTACAATGTCTGAGAGGCTTAGGGTTAAGGTCATAACATCATTCCATGTATCGAGTAGTACTGCATTATTTGGAGGGAGGGGGATGGTATGTAATGCAATCGTGTAAAATTGTCAATCAGCAGCAGTTTTGAGTTAAAATTTCTTGGCATGAACAAGTTTAAAGGGAGTGTAGCTTGGCAAATACTGGTTAACGCCATCTGCATCTTCTCTTGGACAACTGCACGTAAACGAATGGACTTGATTAACGGTGGTCATCGACTTAATCTCAAAATGGTCAGCGTTCACGAAACAGAGCAAAGTTCTCCTTGTCCGTAGTCCTATTATACCCGCTTGGCACTGAGTCAGGCCACGGGAAAGACACCTAGTCTCGTCAGGCTACACTCCCTTTAAGAACGAACTCTCAGAGAAGAGAGTCCACCGGCCACAGTCATAACGTTCTCTTGTGTTCTCTTCCCAGGCACAGGTAATAGGCGAGGCCAAATAGACAATGATGATGTTGGTGATAATCACAATCATACTACAACCAACAATAATGACGATGATGATAATAATAATAATAATGTAAAATTGTAAAAGGCATAGTAATTACAAATTAAATCTCTATGCATTTTACATTGTAAGCCTGAATAATATAATCATCACCATCATAATAATGGTGATGGTGATAATGATAATAATGTTAAGAAAATAAGTTTTTTATCATAATGATAATAATGAATAATTTCTTTTTCCTCAGGACTGAAAAGGATACTGAAGCTCTGATCAGTGATGCCTAGATGCCAGAGGTTGATCCGGAGGTCGTCTGCCGATATGTACGTCTCGCCATCGCTGTTGACGGATATTGAGTTGATGTGGTAGGTGTGGGCGTTGGCAAACACTCTCCTGGGGCTGGCCTCCACCATCAGCTCCATGGGCTCCACCACGGGTAACCTGACCGAGGTGACGTTGGTCGGGTCCAGGAGAACCCCGTCCTCGCCCAGCAGGTTGGAACCCGTCCACTTCTTGTCCCGCTCCGAGACTTTCCATAATTTGACAGTTTTATCTGGAAGGGAAATAATAACAATAATAATAATAATATATTCATTTGTAAAGCGCAATAACTATGTGGATATATTCTACTGCGCTACTAGAGATTGTAAATGCTTTGCTACACATACTATATGAACAAGTGAGTTTTCAGTCTTGATTTAAAATTATCTGATGGGGCTTTCCTTATTTCTAGGGGTAATCTATTCCATAATCTAGGGGCAGCACAAAGAAATGACCGGTGTACGAGGGTTACTTTGGTTTTATATGGGGGTATTTGCAACATAAATGTGAGAGAATGCAGCATGGATAGAATGATGAAAGCCATTGGTATCCTCTAAATGTAACATTGTTTTGACAGGGAACCTAAATTAAATGATTTTTAAAAACAGCGCTCATAATAAACAGGAGAGGGAATCATCAGGCTTTGATGTATTGAAATAGCCCCTGCAGCGCAATGTCTGATTTTTTTTTTCTTTTTTAGGACTATGCGCTTTTCTTATCTTCATCTAGGGCATTTAAAAAAAATTGATGTGTGATGAGAGCCATCTGTGAAAACAATAACTTCATTGAGAGATGTCCTAAATTAGCTGTATACAAACAGCTATAACTGAAAATGAATGCGGTTTCAAGGTTTCATTCATTTCAAGGTAACACAAAAGAACTACAGTGGATTGCAATTGTACTTAAACTTAAAGCCCCACGATACTGCTTGTAGGTATTTGCTTCCCTCTATATAGAAAACAATGCCTAAGAGGTGCCCGTTGGTCCCCCATGATCCTCTTTTTCTTATGTTATTTAAGAGCTGAGCTGATGAGATAACCAACTGTCAGTGACCATGCTGGGTGGTCTAATCCCTCCTGGCCAAATTAGTACAGACGGGCTTTAAATAGACATGAATGTTGAAATCAGGCACAGATGAAGTGCTTGTAATAATTCTAAACAGGGCCCTGTTGCATAAAACTAACCACTGATGGTAACTGTGCCATTAATATTAACTACCATGGCATTGGCAACATTACTCAACAGCCAATCAAATCAAGGTTTCCATTACCCATGGAAGTTACCATCACTGCTAAATTGTAGGCAACGGAGCAGAAATAATATATAAAAGCTGTGAGTATAGTATGAATGTTTCTGTTATGGTCCTCTATTTGTATTGAGTTCAAACCATTATCATGAATGATGATCTTCAATTTCTAAGCATAAAATTAGGCTAATTAAAACAAAGGCAACATTCTTCTTTCGCTAATATCAATAGGTGTCACTTATCAATCTTTTAAATGTTTTGTGTTACGAACCTTTAATACATATTAATATACGTAAAAGGTAATCATGGGCATGCGCACAGGATGGAAGCGTAAAAGGTTTTAGTTTGTATTTTTAAAACCTAAAAGCGTCAGGTATTTTATTGTTTTTGTTATAAATTCATACTGTTGTTACTGTTGTGTACTGGTAGTTATGATTTTTTAATATAATGTCACCTTGTTGTGTCATTTGCCATCAAAAGAATATCTCAATGTAACAAGGTTCAAGGATCAATCAGTATACATGTACTCACCATTTGTTGAAAGAAGAAAATGTGCGTGATTTTGCCTGGGAAGCCATTTGATTTTGTTAATTTTTTCTTCTATTTCTAAACTTTTGAGATAGTCAAATTCAGGCTCGTGACTTTGGAAGGTGCTGTACACATTGTATTCACCCCTTGGTGGTGTTGAATTTCTTGACTGCAAAATAAAAAAGGGATGAGAAAAAGAAAGGTGGTAATAAAGTCATGAAAGGAGGAGTTGGTTAAAAATGCTAGAATATGCTGCAATATCATGTGTTTGGATTTGGATTGGAGCAATGATAATTAATGATAATAATAAATTTAATGATTAAGAAATAAATAAATAAATACATTAACAAAATTATTGCAAGCAAATATAATTTCAACCATAAAGATAAAGACAATTTAACGTGAACAAATCAGCACATTACACTTTAGGGATAGATATATTATTATTTATAATCAGATCCAGTTCAGGTTAAAATTTGCCTTCTAAAAAATTGTTACTAATAATTCTTTAGTCACAAATTAAAGGTATTACAAAGTTTTGGTATGGGGTCATGAATTTGGTTCAAATTAACATATTGGAAGCGTACGCGTTCCTACAATATTCATTGATCGTTGTCGCGGTTGAAATCGAGTCTAAAATTATGAAATTGTAAATAATAAACTCCTTATGTCGTATAGCTCCCTCTCAAGGTCAAGATATTAATTAAGCTATAAAACAATGTTTTTTTATTAAAATCGACCGATTAGCTATTCCCATTTGGAAATTATATATCACAACTACATATTCTGAGATTTTCATGGTCGCAGCTACCATTGTACGGCCATAGGCGCTATTTGAAATTTATCAAAATTTACCGGGAGCACCGGTAAATTTTTATATTCAATTTTTCTCGAAAACAGAAGTGTTTTAGGAGCTAATTTTTTAGGGCTTATAATACATCTACAGGGGCATCCAAATATATCAAAATTGTAAAGATTCACTATCCACCCAATTTTCAAAATTTCCCAAAACTTTGTATTACCTTAACAGCAAAATGATAATTATTAAAAGTGAAGTGCAATTAGACAAGAGAGAGACAAAGAGAGAAAGAGGGAGGAAGAGAGAAAGAGGGAGGGAGAGAGAGAGAGAAGAGGGAGAGAGAATGTGAATATTATAATTAATCTTCATATAGTGTACATTTCTGTACATCCATTGGCTACACATATTATGAACTGTGTACAATAATGTACAGTTACATGCGGTGGTATGTGATTTCCTTTACAGATCTAGCATGTCATTGATCCATTTCACTTCTCTTCCCCTTGCGCAAAAGGATGGATCCGAATAAGGAAATCCCTTGCCTCAGGCCTCAGACACACACCGATATGTCCATGTACGTACATGTACTTGCATACACACAATTCACAAGCCCTGCTTGGTATTACAATCAAATCAAGCCAAATCTTACACTAAAACCACTGTATACATGTAGGTATAAGTACATGTAACGTAAATGTACATGTAGATGTACATATAGATACACTGCTCATCAGTGCAGAACGGGATTGAGATGTTCTAATAATAACGCATAAGGACAGAGCAAAGACACATTTATTCGGTGGACTATTTTTGTAATGTAACCAAATCTAATGCATTACCGTCACATCGCAAATTATTTCATTCATCTGTTTAATACGAATAATTGTATTTCAGTTGTCAGAATGCGAACTGCGTATATTAGTTGTTGCCAGGTAGGGCAAACATTATGGCTTGCCCTACCTAACAACACATAATCAAGTGATAGCCATGTAACCCATTTGTACTTCATCACATCAGGGATGATTTGCTTTTTTTCTTTATTATCTTCATGACAATACAGGGATCAAAATATCATAAAGAACTCTGGCCAATAACATGCACATTTAGGTCAATAGATCAAATGTAAGAGTTTTAGGAAGTGTTACAAAATGAATATATGTATTTATATATGTACATACATGTAATCTAAGCATATCAGGAGCTCTTGTAGAGCATTAGAATATATACTTACACTGTAATGTTGGATAGTTTCTGGGCTCTATAAATGTATTATTATTTATTATTATTATATGTAAATGACCAGGAAATGAATACATATAAAATTAACGACACTGTCATATTCCAAGAATTGGGTGGGGCATTTTTTGTGGGCATCCATACTGGAACTGTTGAGGACTGCATGCATGAGCCCAATATCAAAATATTAAAATTGAGAGGTCAAGATTTAGATTTTGGGCGGCCATGTGTCACAGATGCCTGTAAACAGTTGATCAGCTCCGGTCCGGGTTAGGATTTAAGCTTAAGGGTAAGGTAAGGGTAAGGTAAGGGTTAGGGTTAGTGTTAGGGTTAGTGTTAGCGTTAGTGTTAGTGTTACATGTACTTGGGGTATTCCACAGTTGTTCGAACAATTCTTACCGAGTCTTCTCGTTGAAAGATTACTACTCTCCCGCCTTTATCACCTGTTGCTAGTAGTTCGCCATCATGGTTGAATTCACATGTTGAGATTATATCGGCTGTCGAGAGTAAAAATAACAAAATTGAAAGATTATGATTTGTTGAAATGACAATTACAATTAATTCTTAAATTATTCAGAAGCACGCCTCCATTTATAAGTTTAAATATACATGTGCAGTAGCATCAAAACCACCCTCCAAAACTGCTTGTTCAAACAAACTTTGCTTTTTATTATAATCTATTTTTCTCGACCTTTAAATTAGAGAAGTCTTTTTCCATGAATTGTATTTATGAGATTCCATTATTGTATTTGTATTTGTACGTGTGTAATTAATCTTTTGATTGTCAAACTCAAACCTTTATATTGATTAGAGAAAAATAAGTGCAGGGAATTTTTCAATTTTAGTTTATTTATTTTTTGTTTTATTGGTAGCAAACTGCGATCAGACTTACATGTACATGTTAGGCATTAAAAATCAGTAGCACTTATTAAAGTGATTGGGTACAGGTATCTTTATATCTGATTTATGATTGGAAATCACCATTTCCAAAAAATATTTTCCTAACAGTTTTTATAACACTACAGCCTATTGGGGAAATGAGTACCGGTATGGTAAAACCGGCCACTCAAAGATTTTTAATTTTGAGGCACTTCATGATCATTTTGAAGCGCAATTTTTAGGGCCTCAATATTACACCATATCACAGACACTGATAACACGAAGGGTTGTGCATCTCAGATTTAACATTGTTAAACAATGCCTTTAAATTAACCCTAGTTTTTTTAAGAGTCTTTTTGAAGACTGTACAGAGTAACACAGACTAGACCCATATTAAGGATGTGTGTTAATACAGGAAAACCATTCATACAGAACACAACATGTATGTATCACAATAAACTTGTGTACATGTACATGTAGACAATTTAAGAAATAATACCAAGGTGAAAAAAGGGTTCACAAGTAACTCGCTTCCTGAGGAAGGCCACTACAGCAGCATTTCCTTTGCAAGCTCTGTACATGTACATGTTCATACTGTACATTGTGTACATGGACATGATGTGCACAGGATACAACTCCTTATATTTTATCAATTGTATGACCTTTAGACAATTCATTACTCAAGGTGCTTTGAAATCATGACTCACTTGGGAATCTTTACAATAATGAATAACAGCAATCTTTAAATTGATCTTCCTGGTTTTCAAACAGAAATGCATCGAGATGACAAGTACGTTGGCTATATGTAATCAACAGATGGCTCAGTGGTAGAGCAGTGGTCCCATAGCTGGGAAGGTTCGAAACCAAGTCGATTCTATCGTGCCTTTTAGTAAGGCATGAATCCTCATTACAATAGAGTACCGAAGCCGTGACGTCATACAAATCTATTTTTAGAATTTCTCAATTTTTTCTTCATATTCCGAAAGAACACCAAAAATAATGTCCAAATGTCGAAAACCAATTGAATATGTTAAATGTTGGCTGAGATATGACCATCTGAACAAATTTACTCCCCATAGGAACTCAGTGTTATATGCTCTGGCTCCTAATGGTTAGGAGCCAGAGCATATAACACTGAGCTCCCATAGGACATATATTCATTCAGATGGTCATATCTCAGCTAATACTTAACATATTCAATTGGTTTTCGACATTTGGACATTATTTTCGGTGTTCTTTCGGAATATGAAGAAAAAATTGAGAAATTCTAAAAATAGATTTTTGATGACGTCACACTTCACCACTCTATGTCCCTCGGAGAGGAGTTAAGGCCGCTGGTCCTTGGGTCGATTACTTACAAGCATAGTACATGCTTTCTTTAGCGGTCAGGTAAAATAATAATCAAACATTAAATATGTAAGCTTTCTTTTCCCCCTACCTACAATGTACATGTATCACTGTTTTTTTTTTCTCGCCTTGAGCAAGTGAGCTACATGTAAATGTACATGTACTGTATGCAAGTGACAGCAACATGTAATTCTACTGGCACTGTCATAAATCCTCTCTTCCAAAATAATTGAATATTAAATACAATACATCATTACAAATAAAATAACAACTTGCAAAGCATGAATGTAAATGTATGTTCACTTCATTACACACGTTAGTATAATGCTGAATACACAGTCACAGGTCTAATGCTAATCTTAATACATGTTCATGTTAAGGCTGCGACGGGTAGTCGAATGCTCGAGTACCTGCACGGTTGACAACTACTCGGGTACGATTTCTCGTACCCGAATATTCGGCCGCAAAAAAAAAAAAAAAAAAAAAAGGGAGGGAGAGCGGCAGCCGCTGGCATGGTATGGTACCGTCGGTAAAAATGTTTCCCAACTCAAGCACTGTCAAACTCACCTTTCAGAAACTGGGACCAAATGTCCAGATTTCTGTTTGGACTTGGAGGAAAATGGATTATTCTGCCATCTTTGGTTTTTAAAACAGCATTGTTTACTGTTATTATTCTTATTAAATCGGCGCCTTCAACTGCAACTCAAAGTAAAATTGCATGCGTTTTGGGCGAGGGATCTGAGAAACTGCCGTGTGGTATGGTAGTGGCAAAAAAAGTCAAAAAAGAAAAAAAAGTCAAAAAATCAAAAAATTCAAAAAAATCAAAAAAAATCAAAAAAATTCAAAAAAATTATAAAAAAAACATGGCGTCCGAATACTCGAGTATTCGCCTGTAAGCCTGGAGTGTACTCGGGTACCTCATTACACTGTTGTGCACAGCCTTAGTTCATGTATGTGCAATGTAGTTGAAGATGAATTTCTGTGCAACAAGTTCTTATTTTCTTAATTTACCCAAATGTACTCTGGTAACTCTACTCTACCAGAACCATCTCCTCCCCTTGTGTTTAAAGTTTCATTCAGATGTTTATGTACAGTCATTCTGAATTCAAGTTGACAAATATAATCCACCACATAATGAGCAAAGACACATTTGTTTTCTTCCTCAAAAGACACCCTTCTCATCCTGACCCCGTCTCTCTCTTTCCCATCCTCTGCATAATATTCATAAGGCCTGTCTTCACTATCTCGAGCTTGCCAAATATCAAGCTATTTGAACTATCCCGATCGCAAACTATCCAGCTAATTTGCGTCTTCATTAGACCGAAGTAGCAATTAGCTGGATATTTGGTCGGGATAATATCCCAAGATATCTTGGTCAAGCTTGCAAAATATCCCACTATTTCCCAAACCTGCACAGCGCAGCCGGTACTTGTTTACGTTTTACAGCGCGGGTAAAATCTTAAATCCGCACGCTGGTCGTACAGTCGGTCCGCTGAAGTGCGCATGCGTCAATCTCGAGATTATTTATTCAAGCTAGTTAATGATGAGCGTATCGGTCTAATGAAGACGCTAATTAGCTGGATAGTTTGCGATCGGGATTAATTCAAATAGCTGGATATTTGGCAATCTCGAGATAGTGAAGACAGGCCTTTATACTCTTTTGACGATGGAGAAGGAAAGTGGTTTGCTGCTGGCTGCCTGCGTGGGTGTACGGGCGGGTGGGTGGGCATGCAACTCACAGACCTGGGGAAATCATACATTTGCTGTCTTCTCTGCAGGGAATGTCATCATATCTCAGCACGACACCAAGTGTGTAATGTAATGAGTAGTGTGCAGTAGTACATGTAAGTAACATGTAAGACACTTGCTCAAAGGCATTGTGTAATTGAAGGGAACCTCTGTCTACCTCCAGGAAGATTGTGCATTTATAATTGATATTCTCTTAATGTTTGTTTACTCATATATTTACATCATTATATTTTTTGTAAATTGCTGAATAAATAATAAATAAATAAATAAATACTGGTAGAACAATTTAATTCACGACTTTGTTATGATAAAGAGCACTGTTTCATACTGCTTATGATTTTTGTTCACCTACATGTACACCTGTACATGTACAGTACCGTACAAACAAAACCAACAATCTATTCACAGAGTGAGGCAAGGCCCACAATTAAAATTTTAAAAAATACGATTCAATCCCTTTTGAGATGGGAATGTCCTTCAATCCAAGACATCATTCCTTTAATCCACATGTACTTCATAGCAGAACCTAGAATCCGTTATAAATCATTAGTCTACATTTAAACACACCTTGTACCACAGGTACGATATGTATATTTCTCTTACCACCTTTTTTCTGAAGGCTCAATATATTTTTATAAAGCTCAGATGTCTAAACCTACATGTACATTTTTTTTGGAAACTCTTTGAATTTACATTGGTTTCATTCAACTTTTGGTTTCTGTAAATAAATAAATTGATTCATTTTCTTCATTACATCGCTCTCCAACTAGAAAACATGTGAGCTCTTACAACAAACATTAAGAATAAACAGTATTCAATTACAACAACAACTGTACATTGTAGATACACGGACACAAATGATCAACTGTGTAACGACATCTTTCTTCAAATTGGTACCCATACACGTATGAGCTAATGCCTTAGTGCACAGAGTGCCCAAATGCAAATATTGTGCAGTATAATATCTAGCCTCTTTGACCTACTTCTTAACTACCCATTTTCAATTCATGCATTTGCTTGGTTAAGCAGGACAGTTGGTCGCTGCTGCCGCCGGTCACAACACAAGCCACCGTGCAAGAAGTCATCGTCGGTCCAGTCTATTTATGCTACTTTGACATTTAAAGATGTGTGTGGGGGATGATGCAGTGTCCTGTAGCACCTGATTTCCAGGATGAGTATCTCCAAAAAAAAATTCAGTCCAAACCTAACCCATATTTTATCAAGTACTGAATTATGATGAGTCCATGTGAAAACTATTTTGTTTAAAGGACATTAAAGGTCAACTTATGAGGATGCTAAGATTTGTCCAAGTTTAAAACCTGCATAAAATAAAGTCTTTGACTTTGTAAGTTATATTGTATCCACTGATCATGCATGTACATGTACGCACAACCATAAAAATCTAAGAAGATATAATTTACTTTAAAACGGTTGATGTGAATGATTAAATATTTCTCTACATTATCAAGTCAAAATGCAAATTATTGTAAATAGTATATTTAGGGTTATACTTGAACTAGGAGCAACAAGGGATCTCTTGTGGGTAAAATGGAAACAAATATTTTGAAACCTGATTTATTTATTTTTAATAGTAGAAAAAAAATGATGACAAAATTTACATT
>JAVYIG010012840.1:0-50891 GCA_035222895.1 Strongylocentrotus droebachiensis | reverse complement strand
CTTGGTTGTAGAGGTGGTAGTAGTGGTGGTGGTGGTAGTAGTGGTGATGGTGATGGTAGTGGTAGTGGTAGTAGTGTCGTTGGTGGAGAATATTAGCTTGTTTGTGGCAGCGGTGCGGAGTGGAGATTATGACAGGGTGGAGAACATACTACAAAGGAGAAGCCATGAGGTATGAACTGGTAGATGTGATGGTTGTAGGGAGTTGTAGTGGTGGTGGTGATGGTGGTGGTGGTAGTGGTGGTGGTGGTAGTAGTGGTCATGGTAGTGCCAGTTGTATCTGTTTGTGGCGGCGGTGCGGAGTGGAGATTATGACAAGGTGGAGAATATACTACAGAGGAGAAGCCATGAGGTATGAACTAGTAGATGTGGTAGTTGTAGGGCTGGTAGATGTGATAGTGGTGGTAGTAGTGGTGGTGGGGGGAGTGGTAGAGCAAGGGCTCTGGGGAGAATGAAAGCCTGTTTGTGTCCCTAGCAGCAGCAGCATAGTAGTTGATGTAGTGGTAGACTGGGGGGTGATGGTACTGGTAGTACACTGTAGTTAGTTTAAACATTTAGGAAACTGTGTAATTCTCTACGCTAATAATAATACATCATTGCAGGTTGTGAACATTGATGCGAGAGACAGAGAAACGGGGAACACTGCCCTCATGTGGGCTGTCCTGACGCGTCACGTCAAGCTCATCCGGCTCCTCCTCAAGTACGGCGCGGACGTGACCCTCCGGAACGCCGCCACCGAGACGGTCCTGGACCTGACGGAGGATCCCCAGATCAGGAAGCTGCTCCTGGAGTCGGTCTTGAGGAAGGGTGTCTCTCCAAGGCACCTCCTCCAGGCGGCTTGGCAGGGGAACGTGCTAGTCGTTAGACAGCTATTGGTGAGTGTAACATTTTAGTAGTGGTGACGACACTTGGCATTATACATGTATAACCAGCCTATGTTATCGTTTTATCGTTTTAAGATGGGGCCCAGATATGAAAATACTACAGAGGCCTCTCTTATTAGGAATTGCGATTGACTCAGAATGATCGCAAGCCCTCCTGTCAAAAACAAGTTACAAACTCTTATCTCTTTGAATCAATTGCAATTTGTTACAAGACGGAGCCCAGATATGAAAATACTTGTAGTATAACTTCATTGTTTCCTTTTCTATTCATAGTGAGGAAACGATTTCCCATTGGTTTGAAGTTCTTATGAACAAGTCTAGGGGGGGGGGGGGTTTACAAAGATCAACTTTAAGTTGGACCTAACTATGACAGGCATTTCATGCCAATGGTTGCTCTGACTATTGGTCTTTCAATTTAGATTTTTAGATAATATTTTTTTCTGTCAATAGTGAACTATCAAAAAATGTAAATTCTGTCGATTTGGGACAACGATTGGTACGTTCTTTGAGAAACCAATGCCAGTAAATAATGAGAGAAAATAGTGGCATGAACAGCCTGCCATAGTTAAGTCCAACTTAAAGTTGATCTTAGTCTTTGTGACGACACTTGGCATTATGTATAACCAGCCTTCCCTACTTCTCATGTGAAATATTGATACATGGCTGATAATTTACAACATACGCGAAACCAAAGCATGGGGAGAATTTCGGTCTATTTCGCGAACGCTAGCGTACTCTGACCGTTAATCAAGTCCATTTGTTTAACGTGCAGTTGTCCAAAAGAAATCGTAGATGGCATTAACCAGTATTTGCCATGCTGCACCCCCTTTAAACTTTCTTTTTCTTTTATCTTGCAGAATGAAAGTCAGCTCCTGGACATTAACTGTAGGAATGCTGAGGGTTTCACACCTCTCTTACTGGTCACAAGAGATGTGGAGCTATTTGAATCAAGTAAGTACAGTGTATGGCCTAAGAGAGGGAGGGAGGGAGGGAGGGAGGGAGGGAGGGAGGGAGAGAGGGAGGGAGAGAGGGAGGGAGGGAAGGAGGAGAGGGAGAGAGAGAAAGTAGGAATGCTGAGGGGTTCACACCTCTCTTACTGGTCACAAGAGATGTGGAGCTATTTGAATCAAGTAAGTACAGTGTATGGCCTAAGAGAGGGAGGGGAGGGAGGGAGGGAGGGAGGGAGGGAGGGAGGGAGGGAGGGAGGGAGGAGAGGAAGGAAGGGAGGGAGGGAGGGAGAGAGGGAGGGAGGGAAGGAGGAGAGCGAGAGAGAGAAAGTAGGAATGCTGAGGGGTTCACACCTCTCTTACTGGTCACAAGAGATGTGGAGCTGTTTGACTCAAGTAAGTATGGCCCGAGAGAGAGAGAGAGAGAGAGAGAAAGAGAGAGAAAGAGAGGAATAGAGATAGAGATAGATAGATGACTAGAAGAGGGAGGGAGGGAGGGAGGGAGGGAGGGAGGGAGGGAAAGAGAGAGAGAGGAATAGAGATAGATAGATGACTAGAGGGAGGGAGAGAGAGAGAGTAATAGAGATAGAGATACGGTAGATAGATGAGGGGAGAGGGGGAGGGAGGGGGAGAGAGGGAGAGAAAGGATATTAGGAAGAGAGAGAGGGAGTAAGGGAGAAAGAGATAGATAGATGATTAGAGAGGGGAAGGGGAGAGAGAGAGGGAGGGAGGGGAGAAAGAGATAGATAGATGATTAGAGAGAGGGAGGGAGAGAGAGAGGGAGGCAGAAAGGGAGAGGGAATTAAAAAAAGTCTACGAGATACTGATGACCGTTCCTCGCATCACCTGAGCAATGGTTGATTGTGATTTTAACTTCCTTATCTACCGTTCTGTGCACCTTGCCTTGCCATCCTCTCTCTATGCTGGGGTCGATGGTAGAGGTCAGTGCAGTGGACAGTAAAAGAGGAGTTGCACAGTTTCACCCAAACTCACATTTTGACTCATGTGGAGTTGAATTCTATTTGAGATTTGGTTTTGCATGTGCATACATTTGTATTTTATTTTTTTAATTAAAACAAAATCTGTGAGATAATATTGCTTGATAACACTCATGTATATACAGTGATTTATAGGTGATTTATTTATAATATATTTGTACCTAATGTAAAACCAGGGGATGTTCACAAAGATCCTAAGTTGGACTTAACATTTATGGAAAGCTGTTAGCATCGATGAATATACTTTGTAAAAGTTATTTTATAAGGCATAAGTGTTGATTCAACTCATTTGTATTTTCTATTATCAAGGAGATTTCATGTTCTTGATGTGGAATGTATACAAAGTCTAAAAAACTTGACTTTTGCTTTTGAACATATTTTATTTTAAGGCTACAAATGGCTCTCCATAATTTTTAAGTCCAACTTAAAGTTAAGTTAGACTTAGAATCTTTGTGAAACACCCCCTGAGAGTCTTGTGGTCATGAATCTTTGCGAGTGTTTCATGATACCACTCTTCAGTTGCTGTTCATTTCATAATCCAAAGCCAAAGTTATCTTATAACCTACTGATAAATGGTCAACAAATGATATTGCGATACATGCCTGTTTGATTATCTGACCCATTTATCTTTCCATTGCTTCTCCACAGTTGGATCGGCTTTAGAGTCATACAACCCTCTCGCCGTCATCGAAGAACTCCTCCGACGTCGAGCCGACCCCATCGCGACCGACAGGGAAAGCCACACCGCCCTTCATTACGTTTCCTCCAGAAACTCTCAGCTCTCTGATGAGCTAGCCATCAGACTCATGCAGATTCCTCTATTGGCCAATTCTCGTGACTTCCGATCCGTCGCGCCGATCCACGTCGCGTCGAAGAGCGGGAGCCTTGATGTGGTGGTCGCGCTTTTAGACCACGGGGTCGATGTGAACACGAGAGGCTATGCTGGTTCTACGCCCCTTCATGTTTCGGTGAGCTTAAATATTCAAGACGAGTTCTCGTTATTCTTAGTAAGATTTTTTTCCTCTCACTATTCAGGATCTTACAAACATTTTGT
Source organism: Strongylocentrotus droebachiensis (assembly GCA_035222895.1). Classification (NCBI taxonomy): domain Eukaryota; kingdom Metazoa; phylum Echinodermata; class Echinoidea; order Camarodonta; family Strongylocentrotidae; genus Strongylocentrotus; species Strongylocentrotus droebachiensis. The sequence continues at coordinate 47,011 of JAVYIG010012840.1, read as the reverse complement.
GCAACTACAAACCTCCCTTCCCCCCTCTGTTATTTAGAGCCGTATGTTTGACCTCTCTTATTTGACCACTGCTTTTAATTATGGTTTCAGGCCCAAGCTAGTCAAACCCAGCTAGCTAGCACTCTGCTGCACTATGGAGCTGATGCCTCAACATGTATTTGACCCTAACCTCTATGCTGACTTGACTTTTGACCTCTGACCTGTGTTTAAGCCATTATGTTTGACAGGTCATTGCAATGACGAACCTTCGTCATTGCCTTGTTTTCGTTCACATTCTGCCCCATTAATATTTTCCTTTTCCTTTTCCTTTTCCTTTTCGTCCTGAAATCCCATTCGTTTTGCACGTAGTGCTTGTTATTCCTAGTTAGGTGCTTTCCTCATGTCCTTTTCCTTTCAAATTTCATAGGCATAGTCTCTAACATCTCATCAAGGTCACTACATTCTTCGATTCTCGAAATCACTCATGCATAACCGTCCAGGCGCCATTTTGTCCGTTTCTGGTCCATTTTAAGGCCTTTCTTTCTTTCTTCCTGTCTCCACTATCCTTCATATCCTACAAACTTCTAACAAATTCCTCTAGATAGTCTGAGAGATGTTCTTTCATCTGCGACACATGACTTGACCTTCAAAATGCCATCTTCATACTCGAAATTCAAATCTAAAACCGACTCCGTCAAAAATCTCTCAAGTTCTTGAAAAATGGACCCCTAAATAATCTAAAACTGCCATAACTTTCTCATATAAATTCCGTTTTGTATTTAAATCTCACAGTATCTTTATCTCATAATTGCACATAGCCATGCTAAATTTCACGCTCCAATGGGCTTGCACAACATAAATAGCGCCCTCTAAAGTTCTGGGAATTGGCTTTCTCTCTGTGGCCGTATCTCCACAATGGCTTAGCAAACCCGTACCCTTTTTTGGATTTAGATACTTGAAGATATGCCCTTTCCAGCCATATACAAAATTATATACCCTATCACTGACCAACTTTGCGAAAATTGCCCTCCAAATTCGCCATTTTCAAGAAAATTTCGAAATAACTTCAACTTGCTCTAAAATGGCGATCTTTATACCTACGTTGTTGAAACTTGGCAGACACATGTATCCATATACGTGACAACTGTCTGCCAAGTTTGGTAAATTTTAATAACGTCAGCGCAAAGTTATCGCCAAAAATGATGAATTTGCTATGCATTACGTAATAGCGCCTTTAATGCGTGCAGTACATTGCGTGCAGATGACAATGGTGTCAAACTGACCGCAATGAAGTGCCCTTTCGAATGATACCAAGTATGGTATATGTTTACACAGAAAATTGTGAGTAAATCGCATTTGAACAAGGGTCACTATACGAATTCCGCCCGATTATAACACTTATCGGCGATGACGTCATTTTTTCAGACTACTTTTCGCCCCCTAAACATCCTTTTTTTTCGTTGAAAATTTGCAATGACATTCCGAGATGCAATACGCAGGGCACCTCGTGGCCGGATTTTTGAAAGTAGTCAAGGGGGCCATTTAAGACGCCATTTTGTCCTTTAAATCTATTTTACATCACATGTTTCGATAGGATTATCATAGAAAAAAAGAGAGTAGTTTACAATAACAACCATGAAATTCTCTTTCCAATGATACCATATACGGCCCATAAAGAGACATAAAGAGAGAGAGAAAAAACAATTTAACTCCGGTCATAATACAGATCCTGTACGTTTTCCGCCCATGCATTACACGCATTGTCTATGGGGCAAATCGGGTTCACGCTTTTGACCCCTAGAACGAGCTTGATTGATTTGACGAACATGCAACTAATCCCATTTGTTTTTGCACGCAGTGCTTGCGAGCCCTTTCTAGGTTCTTTCCCCTATCCCAATTTCTTTCAAACATCGTAGGCATAGTCACTACCATCCAATCAAGGTCACTATTGAGGCCTTTCTTTCGCCCTACCTGTCTCCAATATTACAGAAGCTAAAGACTTCGTACAAATTGCTCTGGATAGTCCGAGAGAAGCTCTTTCGTTCGACACGTAGAAACACGGCGTCATTGCACGCACATCGTTGTGACACGATTGCATTTCTAGTGTTTCATTTGTTATACATGTAGACACAAGCCAGTCAGACACAAGTAACCAACACCCTGCTTTAATAGACATGGAGCTAATAGGACCCGTGTGAATGATACCTGTGTACTTAATTTGACCTCTTTGACCTGACCTCATTTTTAACCCTCTGATTTGACCTCTTTGAGATGACCTCTGACCTCTAACCTGTATGACCTCTCGTTTCATTTGTTTCAGTCACAAGCTGGCCAAACACAGGTGGCAAACACCCTGCTGAACCATGGAGCTGATATAACTATTGTAGATGATAGCGGTAACACAGCTGTAGATCTGGCTAAGACGAAGAGAATGAAATCTGTTTTAAGAGGTAAGATTTGGTAGATTGAGGGTGACATTTAACAGCATTGATGACCCTCCCATAGCATTTAATGCAGTCACCCGAATAATCGAAAGTGTTTTGAATTGATGCAAAATTCATATCATTGCGGAGGAGAAGCATTACTGATCAAATATAACGACTTCCATCTTCAAAATATGTTTGGGGGCCCGCAGTAATCATCTCTAAAAAATGTAAATATTGAGATCCAGATTTCCTGCCTTCAGTGGTCCTCCGTAGAGCGTCAAGGTTCATGACGTCAAATTGCTTTCAAAATTTCTTTTTGAACCCTAGATTCCTCTCTTTTTTCTAAGAACTTCTATGTCAAAAAAATAAAAAAATAGATTGTATTCCAAATGTTGCCTTGAGTGATTCCTAAGGTATGACTTATGACATTGTGATATTCCACAACCTTTCATTTGACCTTTAACCTATGTCCTTATCTTTTCTTTGCTTTTTAATTTTTCTTTTGAACCCTGATTCCTCTCTCTTTCTAAGAACTTCTATGTAGAAAAATACAAAAATATTCAACATTTTGCCTTATGTGATTCCTGAGGTATGACGTATGACATTGTGATATTTCATGACCTTTGATTTGACCTTTGACCTTTGACCTAAAATATTTTGTATTTTTAATCTTGCTTTGAGTGATTCTTAATTTCTGCTGTGAAAGGTTGGCAGGTATGACAGATGACAATGTGATATTTCACTACTTTTTATTTGACCTTTGAATTGACATTTGACCTTTGATCTTTGACCTATGTCCTTGTGTCATCACCTGTAGATGCCTGGATGGAGATCACAGACAGCAAGCACGCTGAGGTGCTGAGTCCCGTCAAGCCCCCGTCTCGCATGGAGGACCGTAGCCCTCGTCAGACCAGGGTGCACAGCCTGACATCATCGACCTCACCGCCAAACGATGGCCTTGGCAGTAAGTGACCTCTGTGTTGCAACCCTCCTATCTCAGCCGGCTTCGTGTATTGGTTTGACCTGTAATGATGGTATTAAAGGCATCGTTTAACAATGTTAAATCTGAGATGCACGGCCCTACATGTTATCAGTGTCTGTGATATGGTGTAGTATTGAAGCCCTAAACAAATTGCGCTTCAATATGATCATGAAATGGCTCAAAAATTAAAAAATCTTTGAGTGACCGGTTTTACCACACTCAATTTCCCCAGTAGACTGTAGTGTTATAAAAAACGTTAGGAAAACAGAAAATTAGATTTCGATTTCCAATCATAAATATCTTGATAATCAGACAGGCGATTGGCTTGTAAAAGTCATGGGGTTCCTGACTGACCTAAATGTTAATAATTATCATTTCAGCATGAGCTAAATCCTAAATTTTGTTTCAGAATCTGAGACAAAATTACCGGATCCCTTTAATGACAAACAACTTTAAAGGAATAGTTTACTGACTGTTGTATTTTTGATATAAAACGTTAGACTGTTTAGAGGAGTGTATAAACCCTTCCTTTTGATGTTTAATTTTATTCATGTCTCGTCTTAGAACGGATGATGCAGAAATTCGCTGATGCCCATAAAACCCTCCAGGACGAAGAACAGATGTTGAAGGACATTGAAGCTGGGCGCTTCACCCCTGGGTAAGTCTTCTTCTTGTTCTTCTTTTTCTTCTTCTTCTTGTTCTTCTTCTTGTTCTTCTTGTTCTTCTTGTTCTTGTTGTTGTATTGTTGTTGTTCTTCTTCTTCGCCGTCCTCCTCCTCCTACTTCTTCTTCTACTAATTTATGTCTATCTCTCCTTTCCCCTGTCCTCTTTCCACCTCTGTGCCTCCCCCTTTATCTCTCTCTCTCTCTCTCTCTCCCTCTGTTCTTCCTCCTCCTCCTCTTTCTCTCATCCCTCCCTACTTCTTCACTCACCTGAGTTAGGTCTTATAACTTCAGTGTAAAGATGATCCACTACATTGTTTGACATTCACTCATGTCTTTCACTCCAGAATGAGAAATCTTGTGATACGACTACCAATTTTAAATCTACCAATCTGACAACATTGTCAACAAATATTTGTATTAAAAATAAGTTTTTTGTTTGTAAATTTATGTGGCTCATTTATTTGCCCCAAAGTTTATGTACAAAATTCATTTCCAAAACACAATCATAAAATGATTACCTGTTTTGTAATTAATCCATTAAATTATCTTTTTTCCTGAATCTTTGTAATTTATTTTTAAAGGAGTATTTAAGCACCACTGCACTACTTATAGCTACTTGCGCCCTCTATATAACAAACCATGCATAATCAGTGACCATTGGTCCCCCATGATTCTCTTTCTCTTATGTTAATTAAGAGCTGAGTTGATGAGATAACCACCTGTCCAGTGACCTTGCAGGGTTGTCTAATCCCTCCTGTACACTAGTACAGATGGGCTTCAAGAAAGATTTGAACCCGTGTTTTGTATATTTCAATTTCAATTTCACACATCCATACTGAATCTACGTTTTTAATCGAGTATTCAATAGTTTTCAGTATGAATAGTTTTCCATAATGCTGATTTTCCACAATTCTTTCTTTCCAGTCTTCATGCAAGGACCCTCAGCCTCCTACGTATCCCCTCCCGCAATTCCCCTCTCTCCTCCTCCACCAACCGCACCCCTGCCCCTCCCAAGACACCCCGGGTCCTCGACCCCCTCTCAAGCCCCGCCTCCAAGACCAAACACTCCGAAGGTCAAGGGTCGAAGAAGCCGCGCAGGTCGCTGACCTTCTCCGGCCGGGTGAACAGCGCATCCAAGGAGCAGAGGTCGAAGGGTCATAACAGGCTTGGAAAGACGAAATGTAAGTGGATGCTTATTTTTACCTGTACACAAATGATGTATGTTGAATGCTCATCCATGTTACATTTGTAACTTGTGAACCCAGAGGATGGAGCACCGAAGTGTAACTGGCCAAGATGTCATAATTTCAGTTATCATAATTTGTTTGAGTGCAGGTGAAAAAAAAAGTGCTTTAAGAATAGGCCTGCTCACAAGTTTACTTGAGTTAAAGAACTCTTTGTGATCTTTTTATTACATTCACTCGTTATGAGTTATTGTATTTCATTAGTCAGATTGCAGGTTGCCTATATATATATGTATATATATATATATATTTACTTTAACTCTGTTATACAACCATCTTGCAAGTGCAACTGTTGAATATTAATTCATCTATCGGTAGATGGAACTATTAATTAGTTGAAGGAGAATCGTTAGATCTTATGTACTTTTGTGTAGTTATAAATTTGACACATTTCAAGTGCATTATGGAAGCAGCCAAGTCAAAGAATTTTTTGATATCACTTGACCTCTGTTATCGACCTTTGACCTATGTTTTTACAGCTGATCCTACCGGCCAACAGCTAAGTGGTGATGGATCTCAGATACCGGTCACTGTGGTGGGCCTGGACCTCGACGATAGCCTTAGGGATGTCAGGTAAGAATAAGTCCAGGACCAGGTCCAAGAGCCTGTACTGTATAGTGGACCAAGACCATATTTTAGGGACTAGACTGTATTATATACCTAAGTGGTGATTGGCCACAAATACCAGTCACTGTGATGGACTAGGACCTTGGTCATAGCCTTAGGGTTTCAGGTAAAACGAGGAACAGGTCTGAGGATATGGAATGTCTACTAGTCCTAGGTCTTGATTTGTCACAGATATTAATCGCTATGGTGGATGTGAACCTGGAGAAGAGACGTAAGGTCAGACTAGGACCAGGTCTAAGCAACAGACTATATTCTAGATCAAGTGAAAAATCACCATGAAATCACATAAGTGTCATCTCAGGTCAATGAAGTTTTTGTGGGTTTTACATGTGTTCAAAAATTTCACTCTGTCAAATTTTTGTTTTTGTTGTATCATGGCACTGATCAGTATTCTGTAAAAGCACTTAATAAAAGTCAATTATTATTAAGCTTTACATTTGTATCATCACGTATTAGTCAAAACATATTTTTTCACATGATTAGTAATAAGAGCTTCCATTTCATATTTTGAGAGGGGGGCGTTTCCGAAACTGGTCTATACCTTTGATAAAAAACAATAATAATTGAACATTTAACTAACAGAATTATATTATTTCTTTTGTTCTTCAGGTTCCAGCGTATACTTCCCCCAGGTGTCAGGCAGCCTGATCGTCACTCATCCACGCAGAGCGACTCGTCACTTAGCAGACCTAGAGGGGGCCCTTCCACCCAACATCGTTCGTCGGATCCGAGCATCTCGGACGTCGCCAAGGTGTATCAGACGTTCTGTAACAAAGATATATCGACCAGTCCTGCGTTGGCGCACACTCATTCTATACGCACGTCACAACTCCTAAACCTTGGTAAGTGTATTTGAAATTTGGTGAGTTTCTTTAAAGCCCCACTGCACTACTTATAGCTACTTGCGCCCTCTATATAGCAATCAATGCCCAAGCTGTACTTGTTGGTTTCCCATGGTCCCCTTTTTCTTATGTTAATTGAAAGCTGATTTGATGAGATAACTCCCTGTCAGTGACCGCGCAGGCAGGTCTAATCCCTCCTGGCCAAACTAGTGCAGTGGGGCTTTGAGGAGCTGGGGAAGCTGTAGGTTGCAAAAGCTGAGCCATCTTTTGCCATTTTCAAACTAATATTTCAGAAGTAATTCTGGTTGGGACTAAATCTAAACCTGTAACTGAATTTCAAACTTTCATGTCGAATTCAAATCCTGTCACTTGTACATCTTAAAACGCTTGGCTTTGTGAATCCCCTTGCAGTAGATGCACGAAAATGCCATAAAATATGTGTCTTCTTCAAAGAAGAGGCAAGCAGGACTAGAATTATATAAAATGCAAATTTAAGATAGTATAGTCCTTTTAAACATATTTGTGGCTTACACCCAGTAAATAAGATCGATTGGTATTGAGAAAAAAGTCAGAAAAAATCTTGGAACCGGCGGGACTTAAACCTGCATCTACTGCTTGCCGGGCAGCGACTCTACCACCAGGCCATCACTGGTCCATGGAACAGTCATGATGAACTAGAAACAAATACCCAAGCTCTCCTGACTGCCACAAATATGTTACAAATAATTGAAATTTCTCCCAGGAAGCATTACGTTTATAAAGTCTAGTCCTTGTCGGAATGTCATTTGATACAAACAGTATGCAATTTCTATATTATCAACTTTTGTTTTTCCCTTCAGAACAAATGCATTTGAGGCTGACAACCCCAAGTCCAAACCCTGAAGCTTCAAGTCTGTACCCGACCTCGCGCAGTATCCTTCCCCTGTCACCGGGGAACTTCGGTGACAACCGTCAGCTTCAGGAAACCATCTTTGAGTTTGAGGATGAGAACGGTGAGGATGATGGTGAGAAGAATGAGATGCAATCCCTGAGGCTGAGCTTGGAAGATGATGTGGATGAGGAGGACACTAGAGGGCAGCAGGCGTTGCTCCAGAATCGCACCGTCATGTTCAACATCGAAGCCAGCCGCGTGAACCCCCTCAAGGACAGCTCCGACTCTGGTCAGGGATCGTCCAGGTCGACCGTGAGTCACACCTCGTCCGCTGCGAGCCTCGTCATGTCTAGCCCGAGCCCGCAACTCGAACTCGATCGCAAGGAGGTAGCGAAGAACCGCTTGGGGATCAAGATGACACCCTCCGCCACTAAGGTTCCGGATGAAAGGATCGCTCTGTTTCAGAGGGCGAAGATGAGGCTTCCCAGCCTAGGTCGGGCATCTCCGGCCGTCAACCAGTCTCAAGCGCAAAGGTCAAAGCGACAAACGAGCGAAGAGTGCTTGTCCGTTCTTTCCATGTCCTCAATCAGTGCCGTCATGTCTTCAGAGGCTGTGGATTCCAGTGATACAGCCAAGGAGGATGGACAGAGGAAGTCGTCGACGATCGGTGATGATCTTGAACAAAACTTACACGGTTCGCAAAATAGTTCGAATCGTCAGGGAGGGAAACGGAAGATATCTCTTGAGGACAATTCCATGTTGCTTGGTACAAGGAAACAATCAGCATCTTCCCCAGATGAATCAAAGATTCATCATCCAGTTGGTGCCAGTCAGTCCAGTACTTCGTCACCCTTGTCCATTGGCAATGTGACGACGGCTGTAGTAAAGGACGATGAGCTACTATCTAGAGACAATACGGCTGAGAAGACATCAAAGAGAAACACTGCCCTTGTGACACCGTTATGCGCCACCAAAGGGAAGGCGACCCCCATTAGTCATTCCACAAAACCTTTGCCCCATCAGAAAACGGCACCAAACTTTTCTTGTAAGAAGGCGCAACTATCGGGGAACACAGTGAAGAAATTGGCTGATAAAACCTTGAAAGCTCAACCTCCAGTACCTGGAACACAATGTGGCATCCAGGAAGAGAAGAAGTCGACCCTTGTTGGTGTCTCAAAACCTGTTATTCGGACATTAGAAGTCTTGCCTGTTGCCAAAGTAGACACCAAATCGTCTGGCAAAAATTCTGAAAAGGACACTCGCAAGGTTGAAAATAGAGAAGAGTCTGTTGTTAAAACAGAAGTGAAAGTTGGAACTCCGATTGAGAAATCATGTACGAGCAGTGGGACTAAAAAGGTCAAAGTAGAGACCAAAAGTGTGATAGCAAGCAAGGGAAAGAATGCAACATTGGCAAGTAAAGCGAGAAAGGAGAAGAAAGTATCGGATCTTGTTAAGCTGGCCCCAAACCTTGCAAATAAAAAGGCTTGTATAAAGACAGAAAAACAGACTATTAATTCAAAACCGCAGAGAGAGCCTGATGTGAAATCTGAAGGGAAATGTGCAATAAATGTGAGGAAAGGTGCTGCAACTGCTGCTGACAAAGTGGGAATTAAGACCAAGAATGACCAGGGTAAAGCGAAAACAGGGAAGAAAGATGCTGAAGAAAAGAAGGTGATCACTTGGAGAATATCATGTGATGATGATGATGATTCGTCCGAATCGGACTTTGATAACGAGGATCAAAGATTTGTGGAAGAGATACCTGTGATAGTCAGAGATGGGAAAGGGCAGAGGGAAGGGAGGAAAGGAAGTACGGTTCCTCCTTGCACAAAGACTGATGACTTTGAGGAGCTTGTAGAAAGTAGCGACGCTGAGGAAGTTTTTGAGGAAGTGGTCTTCAGCGATGAAGAGGATACACCTACAGACCTTGGTAAAGCAAGGACAAAGCAGGTCAAGGATCCGTCAAAGGCATCGTCAAAGCACCAGAAGACATCGGCACCACAGGGAACCAAAGTGGCTGTAGAGAAATCCTCAGCCAAACCTCCAACAGTCAAGAAACCAACACCTGGTGCCCAACAGCAGAAGGGTGTTGACAGGGAATCTGTGAAAGGAAAGGGAATCTTTGTAAAGAAGCCTGTGAAGGAGGATGCGCATGAGTCGGGCAAAAGCAAGGTAGCATCAAAAGGTGTCCCTGTGAAGAAGACTATGATTAGGGAACCTCGACCAACTAGTGAGACAAATCCAAATCGAAAGCCTTCCAATGGGTCAACAAGTGGCAAAAGTGAGACAGAAGTTACCAAAGTAAAGCCATCAGTGAGTAGCAATGTGACTGCTTTGAAGCAAAAGCCTGCTGAGGTTTCCAGAGATAGTAAAAATGAAGGGAAGGAATTAGACAGCAAAGAGAAGGCCATTCCTAAAGCTGTATCACAAAAGCTTCATTTGAAGAATGCAGCATCGCCAGCGATGGTTGAGAACAGTTCTCAAAATACAAATGAAGAAAACAAGCTAGGTGCTACAGAGAAAAGGACTGTTGTTTCAATAGATAGTAGTAAGAAAGATATTCTAAATTCAGCTGGAAATATAGGGATAGGTACTATGTTAGCAAATTACACCCAAGAAGTCTCTCCAAAGGTAGTAGGTCAAAGTTCAGAGGTCAATCCTGCAGGTCAGGACTACATTGATCCTGCGGTGAAGTTAGTAACATCAGAGCAAAGTGATGACGGTCATCTGAACCCGACCAGTCCGAGAGAACCAAAACCTGGCAACAATTCTTTCAGGAAAGGAAAGTACAAGTCTCCAGACACCTCGCCTCGTGACATGGCCGGGTCAAAGGTCATTGGGCCGGAAAAGAAGTCCGTCCGCGATCCAATGGCTGCAAAGCAGTCACCAGTGATTATGGATATCGTGGAGATGTTCAAACAGGCCACTTCTGGTACCTCTCAGGATGTCAAAATAGAAGTCTTAGGAAAGATCAAGAATCGCGTTGCAAGTGTCAAGGGCCCTGTTAAGAAGCTGGTGAAGAACGTTCCGAAGAAGGTTTCAGGCACTTTGCTAGCGAAAGGAAGCAAAGGAAAGGCAAAGGACCGAGTGGGCAGTGGTGGGAAGAACAAAGGGAGAGTAGGAAGTGGAGGAAGTAGGGGCGGCGAAGGGTCAAAGGTCAGCAAAAAGACAAAGAAATCAACTGTCAGGACAAAGTCGAAGAAGAAAATGAAGGATATTAATTACAGCTTGGTGCCCGAGTCAGAGCAAAATACTACTGCCTTCATCACAGGGCAAGGTTGGAGCATCAAGACTTCACGCAACGAGAACGATGATGTTTACATCCAGGAGGGTAACCAGGACGATTCCTCTGATGAGGATGAGGAAAATCTTGGAGAAGTGCAGCTCAGCCCACACAACTCGTTGAAGTTGGATGAGCTAGTCGTACTGAGATCCATATCCCTGGAAGAGAAGAAGAACCTGGTGAACATTTTGAGCCCTCTGGAGATGAACGCTCCTTTCTTTATTCCAGACACCATGGGAACAATCAAGGAGTTTGCTGACTCTCTCAAAAGCACCTCGTCCTCAGAGATGAGTGCTGCAAAATCTGTGTTGAGGGACAATCAACCCAGTTCTCAGGGACAAGATAATGTGGCTGTAGATGGAGATGCAGGATCAGGGGAAAGGTCAGAGACTCATGCGGAGCTTGATCAAGCGAAGGAGAGAGAATTGAAGAACAGTCCTCCAGTGCCAGATGTTCGGATAAGGAAAAGTAGCACCCATTCCCAGATGGGTGATGACCTCAATAACCTTGACCAGGACAGTCAGAGCCTAGGCCTTACTGGAGAGCTGTCAAACTATGAAACCAATCCTGACCTGCTCAAGGTCTTCCGTATCAAGGATCACTACGAGACGCAGTCTTCTCAGGGTTCGCGTCGGACCTCTATGACCTCTATGACCTCTATGGCCTCGGACGAGGAACAGGTCCGAGAACATCTGAGCTTGATTCTGAACAAACCTGACAGTGGGAGTGATGCTAACGAGGAAGCGTCACCAGGACAGAGGAGCCAGCTGAAGGCCAACGTCCTCAAGAAGAAGCCGCCACTTCCTAAATTGCTCCAGCAGCACCAGATACAGTCTTCCAAGAGATCTAGCCCAAGGCGAGCAAGCGAACCAAACCTACCACCTGCAGATGCTGACAGCGCGTCCTCTCCTGGAACTCCTGTCAAGAAATCTGCCCAGAGGAGGGAAGAGAACAAGTCCCAAGTGTCAACAATCAAGAACAGTCTTCCAGATAAGAAGTTCAGTCCTCCCACATCTTCAGTCAAGAAAAGGCGTGGCAAATCACTTGGAGATGCACAATCAGAGCCACCCGTCTTAGATGATCGTCCAAGTCCCTGTAGACCTGGCATTCCGACAAAATCCCCAATCTTTGAGGTAGATGGACACCAAGATTCTGCAGACGATGATTTTGTTGAGGAGGAAGAGCCTCTGACCAGACACGTCCAGACCTTGACAGAGAAGACACTCCAGGAGTTTAAAACCATCGCACAGTCTCTCGATTCCACCACGACATCGGTCATCCATACCAGACCTCCATCGTCCGTTGGTGGGCAGTCCGTCAATACTGCCCGAAGCTCGGTGAGGAGCATGTCTCCTAGTGCTGGGGATGTCATAAATCTGCAGGGTGGTGACCAGGAAGAAAGAGAGTTCTTGAACCAGAGCATCGCCCTGTCGGAGACAAGCAGTGAGGTCTTCAGGGATTTCAATGATACCGGAGAGGTGAGTCACAAACAAACCAATCACACGATAGATACTTCTGCTCAATAACCTTGCTTACATTTGAGAAAATTGATATTCTTTCGTAGATCACTGCAAAAAGCCCTTGCCAGTGTATGTTGATCATCCCCCTATTATGTTACAACCAACATTAAAGTGTCATATTCTTGTAATTGTAAGAACATTACAGCGATCTACTGTGTTAAAACTTAACTGCCCGTCATTTAAAGCCCCACTGTCCTACTTGTAGCTTCTTGCTCACTCTATATAGACAAAAAATGCCTAATCGGTGACCATTGGTCCCCATTATCCTCTTTTTCTTAGGTTAATCGAGAACTAAGTTGATGAGATAGCCACCTGTCATTGACCACGCTGTGTGGTCTAATCCCTCCTGGCCAAACTAGTACAGCCGGCCTTTAAATTTACTCTTGTACTGATGCTTGTTAAGAGTGTTCTGGCCACCCAGAGTATAGCTCCACGTTCAAGTACAATTGGTTGCACCCTTCACAGTCTTAGTGCTAACACCACGGTGTCAATCTTGAGTGTTTCATTTAAGAATGTTGTCTTCCATTACAGAGTGTTCTGACCAGTCAAGATACATCTTCGAGCATGATCAGTAGCACCGATCGTAGTCTTAGCACTAACACCACGGTGTCGGAGTCTGAGGGTACGGAGCTGCTACACTGGAAGAAAGGCAATCTGCTGGGGAAAGGAGCATTCGGGACGGTGAGTTTACCCTCTCAGATCAAGATGCTTTTTGTGCCAAAATTTACAAGCTAACATATTATCTGTCATGCAATCCTGAGTAGTCTTTAACTATGTTGTTTGTCTGTGATAGATGTAAAAGAATCTTAATACTATAGTTCCCATTTTGCCATTTCACATACAAATGTATTGAATTACGTTGATACATTGAAAGGTATGTTTACTAGATTGTGATTATCTTAGAAGTAATGCATTTGTTCTAAACACTGGGGAGAAAGAAAAGAAAACAACCTATTTGATGATTTATTGATGAATGATAAATTGAGGAAATGGTGATGATAGCTTCTTGTATAGCGCCAGTATCCGCCTCTTGCTCTACAATGTCTCAAAAGTTCAGCGTTCTTGGTCAATGTGCTACTTTCAGATGTTGTTCCATATGTCATAGTTGGAAACATCATATGTGACCCGGCACCACAAAACCAACAAAAAGTCGCAACCAGCGATTCTCCGTAATCAGCTAAAATGTCAATTTAGGTGAAAAAAATAGATTTTTGTTTTTTTTGCATTTTCTGAAAGAGTGGTCTTTTCTGTACCTAGTATCAAAATTTGGAAGTCTAAAACATAGTAGAAGATGTGTTTTAAACGGTTTTTCTAGACCAGTTTTTTTCGCACAGCCTTCGGTCTCTTCCAAAATTTGATCACTTTTCCCGAGCGAAATTATCGTAGTCCGGAAATGGTCGGTCGTTGCTAACGGGTCGTGCTACGCGGGCTGTGATTGGTCCGTTATAGCAATCAGTGCGGCGCGCCATTTTGTTTGTATCCGCTTTCACATCCAAGTTCCAGATTTGTGTTCGTCTTATATTCTCCGTTAACGACTTCGATTTGCTTGATTGTACATCACATATCCAGAATTTGTTGATCAAGAGTAAGAACATTATTATATGTTATACATTTGAGAGTGACAAGTTGCAAAAAAGTCTACAACGTCGTTACAATGCCAGGTTTTGTATGTGAGCAGAGCCGTGGGATGGTACCAGGGTGCACCAACCCAGATGCCCGGGTAGCTCGGGCGGTCAACGAAGCGATGATGCGGGGGCTAGCTGCGGGGGATCAGGCCAACCTTACAGCTTTGCTTACTGAACACTTCGGGCAAGACAGCGACGAGAGAATTCCTGATAATGTGGTTACAAATAATTGCCCAGATGTATACAAAACAAGATAGGTGACAAGCAGTGTTATGTAAGGGGGAACAAAAAGACTCCGGGTCCACCATGAATAGGCATTGTCTAGTGCAGGTGTCTCGGCACTATGTTGCAGTTCACTTAATCTGTCCAATTACAACTCTATACATTTACAACATAATAACTTTTGAAAGACTTACGTCCACACATTGAAACCTCAGAAACATAATGAACAGACTATGTTTGACCATCAGGCCAAATTTCAGCCTAATCTGAAAATCTCTTCATAGTGGTTGCTATGGCCTTTTGATTCACCCTTCTATTGATTTCCCTGTGGTTTGCTTGCTCCGCATGCTTGAATAGCCCCAAACTTTAAAGCTCTCTTTCTCACAATTTAATACCAGTAACCTCCCTCACCAGCTCTTTTCATTCACTAAATTGAAAGGGTTAGGAAGCTTCAATTTGGACAAGTAATATACCATTTTAATGAGGAGAACTTCTTCTTTTATAATCAGATGAAATCAGGAAAATAATTTTTTGCGACTTTTTGGTGGTTTTGTGGTGCCGGGTCACATATTGCTTAGGAATAGATTTCAGGCATTGATACCCTAATAATATTGTTAAAGAAAAAGATTTTTTTTTTTTGAGGATGAGAATGGTGAGGATGATGAGAAGGATGGCAAGAATGAGATGCAATCAAGGATAAAAGGAAGTACACCTTACAAGAACATTGGTGGAGCCATAGAGTACGACGTCATAAAAATCTATTTTTTTGATTTCTCAATTTTTCTTCATATTCCGAAAGAACATTGTTAAGTATTGGCTGAAATATGACCATCTGCATAAATATATGTCCTATGGGAACTCAGTGTTATATGCTCTGGCTCCTTGTGGTTAGGAGCCAGAGCATATAACACTGAGCTCCTATGGGGAGTATATTTAATCAGATGGTCATATCTCAGCCAATACTTAACATATTCAATTGGTTTTCGACATTTGGACATTATTTT
Organism: Strongylocentrotus droebachiensis; assembly: GCA_035222895.1. Taxonomy (NCBI): domain Eukaryota; kingdom Metazoa; phylum Echinodermata; class Echinoidea; order Camarodonta; family Strongylocentrotidae; genus Strongylocentrotus; species Strongylocentrotus droebachiensis. Next base: position 31,721 of record JAVYIG010012840.1, on the reverse strand, counting down.
TTATGCTCTTTCGGAAAATGAAGAAAAAAATTGAGAAATTCTAAAATCAGACTTTTGATGACGTCACACTTCACCACTCTATTGCTGCAGAGAGAAGTGCCTCACATCACTACAAGTTTTGTTTTTCTATCACCCTAACAGGTATACTGTGGACTGACGAACACGGGGCAGTTGTTGGCCGTGAAGCAGGTTGAATTGAGTGAGATAGACAAAGAGAAGGCCAAGCAACAGTATCTCAAACTACAGGAGGAGGTACAGCTTCTAAAGACGCTACGCCACAAGAACATCGTGGGGTAAGTGGAAACAGGGTCTATGGGGGTGTGGGGTTAAGCAGATGCAATTGTGTGGCTGTGTTTACACTTTATTTTAACCATAGTTAGACTGGGATTACTTTATTTTCTGGCAAGTTCTAGGTCATTGTGGGGTAAATGGAAACAGGTTCCATGAGGGTGTGTGGCAAAGCAGATGCAATTGTGTCGTTGTGTTAACACTTTACTTTGATCATCTTCAGACTGGGATTGCTTTGTGCCGTTACTCACTAAATCCCAGATTTTATTTATATCGATGCTTTGTATGATATGATGATGATAACATGATGTAGTTATGAAAAAAATGCTGTTGGTAATGGTGATGATATCAAAAAGTTAATAATGATAATGATGATATCTTGTATAAATGTAATGCTTCCTGGGAGAAATTTAAATTATTTAAACATATTTGTGGCTTACACCCAGTAAATAAGATCGATTGATCGATCTGTTTTGAAAAACAAGTCATCGTGATCTGTATTGAAAACAAGTTCATCGTGACTGTGTGATGGACCAGTGATGGCCTGGTGATAGAGTCGCTGCCCGGCAAGCAGTAGATGCAGGTTCCGAGATTTTTTCTGACTTGTTCTTCAATACAGATCGATCAATCGATCTTATTTACTGGGTGTAAGCCACAAATGTTTTTAAATAATTGATGATATCGTTTAGTAATTATGTTAATTTTCTGGCTATTGTTGAATTTCAAGCTTAGTCCAGCTTTATATTGTCTAAAATGTACTGGTGTTCAACATGTCTACATTTCTTCATCCAAACCTTAAAAAAAAAAAAAAAAGTTATACCTAATCATGATAAAAATTGATGAAATCATTAATAATATGTTTACATCCTTCTTTCATGTAGATTCCTGGGAGTGTCTCTAGAAGACAATGTGGTCAACATCTTCATGCAGTTCATCCCTGGTGGCTCCATCGCATCCCTCCTGGCAAGATTTGGATCGTTGGATGAAACGGTCTTCTGCCGCTACACGAAACAGATCCTTGAAGGCACTCAGTATCTACATGAGAATAATGTCATACACAGGTAAGCAAGAAATAATACAGTCATCCATTGTAGAGGTGTCGTGGACGAGTGGATCAGGCCTGATAATTACCTGATTTAAATCGGTTTCACGATCTTATTTTATTTTCCCCAATTTTTTGTCTTTCTTTTTTTCTTCTGATTTTACCCCTATTTTCCAGATTTTCCCTGATTTTTCCAGATTTTTCCCCTTAGGCCCACTACATGCAACTTTATCATGAAAAACCTTTATTGATGCGTTAACTAGTCTGTTCTACAAGACGTTTTACTGTGTACTAAGGGAGTATTTAAACTACAATATCTCTTTGTAGAAGTACAATTTGAAGGTTATATTTTTGATATGGTACAGCGACAAGGAACCTCTTGAAGATAAGCTTGAGCTCTGGTAATGAGAGAAAATAAATTCTCACAGAATCCAAGAAAACTTTCTGTGAATGTTTAAGATTACAAATAAATGACATGTGCTAAATGATTTTGGTAGAAAACTGATAGGGGCTGAGTATTGAGCATAGAAAGACATTGAAATCAAGGTAAGAATGCCAGACAGCATGTGCCTAACACAGGTCAGTACTACGTGCAAATGATAGTTGTGGTTTTTATTGAAGATGATTTTCATGAGTTTGTTCTTATTTTACTGGTATGGTTCAAACAATCAAATTACTGCAGGATAAACAACGCAGAATAAATTATAGCCATGTTCTCCCGACATACGATGCCCATAAAAGAGCTCAAGAGCAAAACATGTTTTTAGTGATTGCTACACACAGACAAAGACTATTTGAGTCAATCTATCATATTTGTCCTTCCCCCTCCCCCCACCACCTCTCTTTAGGGACATCAAAGGAGCGAACATAATGCTGATGTCGACCGGTGTGATTAAGCTGATCGACTTCGGCTGCGCCAAGCGGCTGTGCATCCAGATCAGCCGGAGTCAGAACGTACTCAAGTCAATGAGGGGGACTCCGTACTGGATGGCTCCAGAGGTTATAATGGAGACTGGTCACGGCAAGAAATCAGATATATGGTGAGTTTATAGCCGTTTGGTCTACTACCCAATGGGTCCATTTCCCTTTGGTCTACAACCAGTTCGTCTGCTACCCAATGGGTTTATTCCTATATGGTCTACAACCAGTTTGTCTACTACCCAATGGGTCTATTTCCCTATGGTCCTACAACCATTTCTGCTACTACTCAATGGGTTTATTCCCATTTGGTTTACAACCAGTTCTGCTACTACCCAATGGGCTTATTCCCATTTGGTCTAAGATCAGTTCGGCTACTGCCCAATGGGTCTACTCCCTTATGGTCTACAACCAGTTCTGCTACTACCCAATGGGTTTATTCTCATTTGGTCTACAACCAGTTCGGCTACTACCCAATGGGTCTATTCCCATATAGTCTACACCCAGGCAGTCTGTATGTGTGTGTATTGGGTTCTTACAATTTTGTATCAATCAGATATGATTATTTACCTCTGCGGACCGACCTTTAAAGGTACTATGTCCTTGTGCAGGCCAATAAAAGGAAAAGGTTAATTCCAACAGCATTTGAAAGTAAACACTAATTTAGAACTTCCCTAAAAAAAGGGGTGCTTGAAAATGCCTTTAAGTGGGAAAATAACAACTATTAGTTGTCGAATCGTCTTAAGAGCTAAAGAGCCAGTAAGTAATAGTCTGATTTTCAGACCATTGTACCGAATGGTCATACGTTTTATGCTGCGCAAAGATTCAATTATTTTGGCCATTACCGAAGTGGGTTATTGATGTAGACAAATGCTCATGTACCCTTTACAACTCATTTTATATGTTATTACCAAAGAAGGAATAGTGTCTGACAGTGAAGTGTACACTACTGCCTAAAGGTTTTGGCAGCGGGCTGACCCGATGCCCGAAGCGCGTAGCTGAAGAGACGATGTTCGGGTCGCGCCCGATGTTCGGGTCGCGCCCGAAATCTGCCCGAAATCAGCCCGAAATCAGCCCGAAATCTGCCCGAAATCTGCCCGGTACTATATTCGCCTTGATATGATGCGCGTGCTGAAGTCGTGCGTTTTAAGACTCGCACGCGACAAGACCCGATGACGTCACGTTGAAAAGTCAAATTGGTCGAGAAGAGCGATTCAACTGCAGATCAATTTGCCTATACAATTTGCGTGTTAAAATATGAATCGCACCGCACGAAAATTATACACAAATACACGTAGAGTGTATGAGAGAGTCGAGTGTATGGTAGGAAAGACGCTCACTAATTTGTTTTGGTGTTCACCAACTCTCACAGCAATATGAGTAAGGCAGTCTAAAGTCTAGTCTAGACCCCTGATTTAGATCTAACAGTGGATGACCACCGTAGGCTTTAGATACTTTTCTGCCAAACATCTTCGAAGAGCTAGGCCCAGGGTCCATGAAGTTAGCAGTCGCTAGTCGGACGGCAACGGGGACAGCAAACGCTAGCATAGCTACCGTACCACATCGTCATGCCTAGCCTAGGATCTAGCCTAAACTTAATAAAATGGCTCAATTGAGCACTCATCAGACTAATGATATGAACAATTTGGTCTCACCTTACATTATGCCAATGACACATCAGTCCCTGTTTCCATATTTTAATTCCAAGGATTAAGAGATGCTTTCTTTGTAACAGCTAAGTCATAATTAATACAAATAGTGCTACGTTGTTTAGCCTGTAGGCATAGCCTATGCTATGCATATCATGCTGGATCTAGATTTTGGACGCACATGGTACGCGAAGCTTACGTAGATATCTAGGTCAACTTATGACCAGATGCTCGTGCTGCATGCATCACATTCGTAACCATGTAACCCCCATCCCCCTCCGAGGAGATTTGCTCCCCTAAAAAAACATCTGCTTTCATTAAGACCAGCTTATTATCTGGGTGGACTTCACCCTTAAATGAACGGGGGGAGGGGGGTATTGATTTCAGGTGGTAAACTTTTTAAAGAATGAGGAAAATTGTCGTCGGGAGGTAATGTCCTGATACATTATTTTTTTCAATTCGTCATCAATTGAACATCAATTATATTTAGTATCATCATTATTTGTTATGTTTATTCTTTGCTTGTCAAATTGAAAAATTGACCCCCCCCCCCCCTCCTCCTTCCGATTGGAACACAGACGGAGTTGAATGGACTCCTGGGATGGGTATGCGATTTAGTTGTGCGTGTGTGTCTGAGTGAAAAGGAATATGAGGCATCTTTCGTAAATGGATTTAAGGAAGCTTCCCGTGGTCAGGATAATATGTGCATGTTTGTCAGAGTGGAAATCATGAAATATGCTTCTTCTTTTTTTCTTGAAAAAATATTATTGACAATCATTATGAAATTACTATACAACTACCCCCTCCCCCCCCCCTCGATATGCAACTAAAACGGAGTTGATATGTATATTATTATAAACTGTGGGTATGTGCATGTGATAAGTGTTGATTAAAATCAATCGAGGGATAATTAGAGAGGGAGGGGTAGGATTAAAGCCGGGTGATGCCCCAAACAATCGAAATGGATCAAACAAGCGTGTGATAACGGATATATTTTTTCTGAAGCGTTACACCTAACCAACGATTTACCTTTCACAAATGAAACATGTGCCTCTTATCCCCATTTAAAGAAAAAAAAACGGAAGGAGAATGAGATGAAAAAGAAAAAAAAGAAGTGACGGGGAGATTATGAGCAGAGGGAGGGAGAAGAAAAGAAGAAGAGGAGATGAAGAAGCAGAGGGGGTGGGGGAAGAAAAAAAGGAAGGCGAGGAAAAAGAAGAAAGGGGATATGTAAAAGGAGGGGAGAAGAAAAGGAAGGAGAAGAAAAGAAGAAGAGTAGATGAAAAGCAGAGGGGGCGGGGGAGAAGAAAATGAAGAAGAGTAGATGAAGAAGCAGAGGGGATTGGGGAAAGAATAAAGGGAAGGAGAGGAAAAAGAAGGGGATATAAAGAAGCAGAGCAGGGGGGGGGGAGAGAGAAAAGTAGATGAAGAAGCAAGGGCTGGGGGTGAAGAAAAGATGAAGAGTAGATGAAGAAGCAGAGGGGATTGGGGAAGAAAACAAAGAAAGGAGAGGAAAAAGAAGAAGGGGGAGAAGAAAAGGAAGGAGAAGAAAAAGAAGAAGGGTAGATGAAGAAGCAGGGGGAGAAACGAAGGAGAAGAAAAAGAAAAAGAGTAGATGAAAAGCAGAGGGGGCGGGAGAAGAAAATGAAGAAGCAGAGGGGATTGGGGAAGAAAAAAAGGAAGGAGAGGAAAAAGAAGGGGATATAAAGAAGAATGGGATATAAAGAAGCAGAGGGGGGGGGGGGGAAGAAGAATAGGTGAAGAAGCAAAGGGGGTGAGGGTGAAGAAAAAGATGAAGAGTAGATGAAGAAGCAGAGAGGATTGGGGAAGAAAACAAAAGAAGGAGAGGGAAAAGAAGAAGGAGAGGAAAAGGAAGAAGGGGAGATAAACAAGCAGAGGGGGGGGGGGGGGGAGAAGAGTAGGTGAAGAAGCAGAGGGGCGGGGCCGGTGGAGAAAAAGAAGTAGACGGGGAGATTATGAAGCAGAGGGAGGGAGAAGAAAAAGAAGAAGAGGAGATGAAGAAGCAGAGGGGGTGGGGGAAGAAAAAAAGGAAGGCGAGGAAAGAGAAGAAAGGGGATATGTAGAAGGAGGGGAGAAGAAAAGGAAGGAGAAGAAAAGAAGAAGAGTAGATGAAAAGCAGAGGGGCGGGGGAGAAGAAAATGAAGAAGAGAAGAAGCAGAGGGGATTGGGGAAAGAAAAAAGGGAAGGAGAGGAAAAAGAAGGGGATATAAAGAAGCAGAGGGGGGGGGGAGAGAGAAAAGTAGATGAAGAAGCAAAGGGCTGGGGGTGAAGAAAAAGATGAAGAGTAGAAGAAGAAGCAGAGGGGATTGGGGAAGAAAACAAAGAAAGGAGAGGAAAAAGAAGAAGGGGGAGAAGAAAAGGAAGGAGAAGAAAAAGAAGAAGGGTAGATGAAGAAGCAGGGAGAGAAAACGAAGGAGAAGAAAAAGAAAAAGAGTAGATGAAAAGCAGAGGGGGCGGGGAGAAGAAAATGAAGAAGCAGAGGGGATTGGGGAAGAAAAACAGGAAGGAGAGGAATAAGAAGGGGATATAAAGAAGAATGGGATATAAAGAAGCAGAGGGGGGGAGGAAGAAGAATAGGTGAAGAAGCAAAGGGGGTGAGGGTGAAGAAAAAGATGAAGAGTAGATGAAGAAGCAGAGGGGATTGGGGAAGAAAACAAAAGAAGGAGAGGGAAAAGAAGAAGGAGAGGAAAAGGAAGAAGGGGAGATAAACAAGCAGAGGGGAGGGGGGGGGGGGGGGGAGAAGAGTAGGTGAAGAAGCAGAGGGGCGGGGCCGGTGGAGAAAAAGAAGAAGTGGAGATGAAGAAGCAGAGGGGTGGGGGAAGAAAAAAAGGAAGGAGAGGAATAAGAAGAAGGGGGAGAAGAAAGGAAGGAGAAGAAAAAGAAGAAGACAATCTAAAAAGAAGAACAAAAATAGACACACGAAACAAGCAGAGAACTTATTAATCAATTCCAAAATTAATTTGTTCACCAATGAATTGAATGTTTGAATGACGAGAGCTAGCGTAGCGTATATTTCATATTATGTTTCAAGTGTTTCTAAACAAAGAGTTTGGAGGGGCAACATGCGGTCATCTCAGAAGTTATTTATAAACAGATCATGTTTGCGCGGTAAGATCACATGATCTTAGTAGTGATGATTGAACCAGAAAACACCTCCCTGATTGAACCTTCGAGAGAGAGAGAGAGAGAGAGAGAGAGAGCAGTTCTGCCCTGAAAACTAAGCGTATGCATTTTGTTCGAATCTTTCTCATCATCTTTTCTGTTTTTGCATTTCTTTGTTCCACCCTCTCTCTCTCTCTCTCTATGCTTGTATATTCCCTTCTCTTGTTCATTACGGTTCTAGTTCTAGGAGAATTACCCTTGGGCAATCACCCCGGCCAATTACTCCCCCCCCCCCCCCCCCCCCACATTTACCTTTCCCTGAAAATTACCCCATTCCACAATCACCCCCTTGTTTAATTCCATGTTTTTCTTTCTATCAATCATGTATTTTCGATTATCATTTTTTCTTTCCATACGTAGATCTTTATGAAGCAATTATTAATCATTCTTCTGGTTTCCTTCGTAAATGTGTTCACTTTATGTATTTCTTAGATTTTTTCTATCATTTGCTATTTTTTCCTCAAGCCTCAAGTATCTCTTTGTTATTTCCTTATGTATTACTCGTATTTCGAATTTTTATTTCCATCTATAACGTATTTTCATTGTTTATCGCCATGCTATCTTGGGTGTGTATTTTCGTGGGGTGGGGGGGGGGGGGGGGGCGGGAGTCTCTCTACATCATCATTTTAATAATCGCCATCAATACATACAGCCAGCATCTTCATCATCGTCCATCAATATCATCACCATCATCATCTTAATAATCGCCATCAATACATACAGCCAGCATTTTCATCATCGTCCATCAATATCATCACCATCATCATCACTACGGTCACCATCGATAAATCGGCATCAGAACAACTCAACATCTCTTCAGTATGGTGGCTCCTAAGGGACACGCAAACGCAAAATTTGACGTATACCTATGCAACAAATTTGTGGATTTTCACGTCAAAGACGTGAAAATCCACAAATTTGACGTATACCGATGCAACAAATTTGTGGATTTTTACGTCAAAGACGTGAAAATCCACAAATTTGACGTATACCTATGCAACAAATTTGTGGATGTTCACGTCAAAGACGTGAAAATCCACAAATTTGACGTATACCTTTGCTTGGTAATTTTTTCGTTTTTCTGTACTCAATGGCCCTGAAGGGACACGCAGACATGAAAATCTGCGTCCGATATTCATGTCTGCGTCTCCCAAAAGGGACACGCAGACGTGAAATTGGACGCAGATTTTCTTCTTCTTCACGTCTTGGACGTAAAAAGACAATAAAACCCTTGCATAGGTATACGTCAATTTTGTGGATTTTCACGTCTTCGACGTGAAAATCCACAAATTTGTTGCATAGGTATACGTCAAATATATACGTCTGCGTCGGCCCAAAAGGGACACGCAGACGCGAATATTGGACGCGAATTTTTTTCCAGTAAGCTGAGCACCAGGAAGATAAGTGTATATGGGTTTGTTCAGCTATGTTTTAGACAGCTTTATCTCGACATTAATTGTACGCCACTTCATTTTTTTTATGGACTAAAATTGATATATACTATAGAAGGCCTAGATACATTATGTAAACATATTTTGCCTGTACCAAGCAATTACTTCTTTTTGTGCATCTTGTTGCCATTTGCCCCCCCTTCTATCACACCCTTTTATTTTCTCTCTATTTCTTTCCATCTCTCTCTATCTATCCTGTCCTTCCTCCCTTCCCATTCTCTCTGTACTATGTGTATTCGAAATTCGACAGAGAGAGAGAGAGAGAGATCGAGAGAGAAAAGGAGAGAGGGGAGAGACAGATTGGGAGAGAGAACTTGACGTTGAAAGAGGAGAGAGAGGGGATAAACAGATTGGGAGAAAGATGAATTAAGAGGAGAGAGAGAGGGGAGAGACAGATTAATTGGTAGAGAGAAACGTTGAAAGAGGAGAGAGAGAGAGAGCTGGGGATAAACAGATTGGGAGAGAGAAGGGAGAGACAGATTGGGAGTGAGAAACGATAAAGAGGAGAGAGAGAGAGAGAGAGAGAGAAAGGGACATTGGGAGAGAGAAATAGAGAGGGGCAGACAGATTGGGATAGAAAGAGGAGAGAGAGGGAGAGACAGATTGGGAGGGAGAAAGGAAAAGATCGAGAGAAGGGGAGAGAGAGAGTGGTGGGACATTAGGAGACAGAGGAGAGAGAGGGAGAGATGGAAAGAAATACAGAGAAAATAAAAGGATGTGATAGGAGGGGGGCAAATGGCAACAAGAAGCACAAAAAGAAGTAATTGATTGGTAATGAGAGAAGAAGAAAATCAACAATTTGAGCTATATTCAATGCATTTGTATTTCTTTGTGATTTTGTTGTCTATATGTTTTGTCTGAATTGAAATTGTAGAAATGATGTTTAGGAGCCACGTACATACTCTACTGCTCTCTATTAACATATCCTTCTCTCTTCACCTTCTTTTTCCCCTTTCTATCACTCCTCTATTTCCCTCTTCTTCTTTTTTTTTTTTTTAATCTCTCTCTATACGATTTCGTCATGAAAATGGTTTTTAAAAAAAATCATTGTAGGCCTACCGTATTTATTTGCTGTTGGTAACTAAATTAATGAAACAAATGAAGTCCACATATGGTACCAATTTTGTAATGTTATTGTTTCATAACTTCCTCTATTAGTCATCTGATTGTCCTCAAACAATAATAATGATAGTGAATGAATAACATGTACTTTGCAACCTGTAGCATTCCATTGCCAAGTGCATTCTTGCTGAAAACAATAACAAGTGAGACTTTAGAGACACTGAATATAGTCTGCAAGCACAGACCCTAATTTGACACTTTACCCCCCCCAAAAAAAAAAATCATTGTGCCTTGAGAGAAGCCTAGCCCAGCTACCTACTGGTTGTGTCAGGAGCAGCTATAGTACATGGCCTATGGTAGTCTTATAGTGCAGACTCTCTTTTACGACTGACCAGGGTTTGTGCCTGCAAACTACACTGAATAAGTTAGGTGTAGGGTCTGTAATTAAAAGACTGTGAATCTGGACAGAGTATTCGATACCAGCTGGTAATCCCTTTATCAGTAACTAGGGGCAGACTTCCCACCTCCCTGGACAAACCCATGTACGCTTATCTTCCTGGTGCTCAGCTTACTGAAAAAAAATTCGCGTCCAATATTCGCGTCTGCGTGTCCCTTTTGGACCGACGCAGACGTATATATTTGACGTATACCTATGCAACAAATTTGTGGATTTTCACGTCGAAGACGTGAAAATCCACAAAATTGACGTATACCTATGCAAGGGTTTTATTGTCTTTTTACGTCCAAGACGTGAAGAAGAAGAAAATCTGCGTCCAATTTCACGTCTGCGTGTCCCTTTTGGGAGACGCAGACATGAATATCGGACGCAGATTTTCATGTCTGCGTGTCCCTTCAGGGCCATTGAGTACAGAAAAACGAAAAAATTACCAAGCAAAGGTATACGTCAAATTTGTGGATTTTCACGTCTTTGACGTGAACATCCACAAATTTGTTGCATAGGTATACGTCAAATTTGTGGATTTTCACGTCTTTGACGTAAAAATCCACAAATTTGTTGCATAGGTATACGTCAAATTTGTGGATTTTCACGTCTTTGACGTGAAAATCCACAAATTTGTTGCATAGGTATACGTCAAATTTTGCGTTTGCGTGTCCCTTAGGAGCCACCATACTTCAGTGACTGGGCAATAACTTTCCTTTTCCACCGACAAAGCGGTTCCCTTTTGAAATTTGATTTGTTTACTAAAGCTTTTTTTTTCGTGAAGTTGCCCTCTCACTTCAGACATGCATGCCGCTGCGGTTTTTAGAAAGAACAGAAAAGGCGCAAACATTGCGTAACATGCACTTTCTCTGTCATCATGATGGTTCGTAGTAGGTCCATGCATCAAGTCACTCAGCAAGAGTTTGAGATACGAGTCGAGTCGTTGACTGGTATAATTATGTCAGCAAGATAAGAGATCAATTTGTTTCTCTGTTGGCTGAAGGCTGGTGGAATTTGAGCGAGCGCGAGCTTAGTAAATCAACAATTATCGGGGTGAAAATATTTGCGACCTTTTTTTCTTCTTCTTCCAGTCTCTCTCTCTCTCTACCCCACCCATTTATCACTTCACCATCTTCCCTCTTTCTTTCATTCTTACTCCCCATCTCCCTCTCTCTCATTTCGCTACATGTATATACCCCGTCTCCCTCCCTCGCCTTTCTCCTGTTCCTCTCTCTCCCCGTCTCTCCCCCTTTCTTTCACCTTTTCTCATACGGTATTCATTCCTTTCCTGAAAATCTCACAGCATGTGCGTCATTTTCACTGAAATAACGGCCATATTTTTCATATTATAAGAAGTGTAGTTGTTTCAAGAAAATGGACAGGTCAGCTGAAAGTAAGTCCTTATAATTATTTGGATGTTTTGATATTTTCGGTTGATTCCAGATGAAGAAAAGCAAAGGCAAACTGTTCGCCAGATTCCGGTAAACATCGCCAGTCAATCCCTCTTTGAGTGTGAAGCAAGGGTTACCGGATGCGTGTGGGTCACCTCCCTGGTTTTATCAAAGCATTTATCCTCGTACCAGACGGTTAATTTTGTCTATTTTGTAATTAGCCGCCTGGAGAAGAAAAAAAATCTGCGGTAGTCCGCAGTTGACAAAAAAGTTAGGCGACAACTGTACCAAAATAAGTGATAATACTTCAACACTAAATACTTAAATTGTAAATTGATTTAATTTTGAGCTATGTCCTTCCATCGTGTTTATTTTAACTTGGACAAAATGACATGAGTTCGAGAACGCCGACTCGGCAGACGTTCACCGCATGTTAATTAAATCTGTTTAATGGTTGTTTTCTTGACAAAAACATCGAGTTAGAGTGACTATTGTGACGTTTGGAGATAACCATTATGACATCACAAAGCCGCGTAGCACTAGCATTCCAGGCAGATGCGCATTTTTTCACAGACATTGCGCGCAAAGCAACGGCGCATGGCAACAAAGTAAACAAAGCAGCTCGAAGTTCGGGCGCTCCCCCAAATTCCGCGCGTGCGTTCAATTCAGCTGCCCGAAATCTGCCCGAAATCTACCCGAAATCTGCCCGAAATCTGCCCGAAATCTGCCCGAACTTGCTCACATTTTTGGCAATTGACACTCAAAAAAAATACGCGACCCGCGGGTAGCTTGCCCGCGCCCGCAGCCCGCTGCCAAAACCTTTAGGCAGTAGTGTAGCAAGTAAACATGTTTCCTTGCATAATTTGAATATAAGGACACTGCTAATGTTTAAATTTCACAGATAGGACATACATGATTTCTGCAAAGTTCTACAGAATTTGATGTTGGCTGCAAAAGGGACATAGTATCTTTAACTTCTGTTTCCTCATACTCCCTCTAGGTCTATTGGTTGTACAGTCTTTGAGATGGCGACCCGTAAACCTCCCTGGGCGGACATGCCTCCTATGGCGGCCATCTTTGCTATCGGCTCTGGGGACCCCGTCCCACAGCTGCCTCTCAAGTTTTCAGAAGATGCAAGGATGTTTGTCAACGCTTGCCTTACAAGGTAAGGATCATTATAAAATGATGATGTAGATCCTAATCAAATGATTGGTTGAGAGCGTACATGTGACCAGGCATACATTTTGCCTAACACATAATTTCACTAATGACCAGTCATTAGTAAATACTTATGACCGGTCATCAGTAAAATCATATTATAAAACATCATTTTATAAAAACAAATTACATGCATCATTTTGTTCAGGCATTAGTAAAATTACCCACACTCTGTACCTTTGAAATATTCCAAACACTCTCGGCTAAGGTACCTTGTGTGGGTAATTCGTACTTATGCCCTCACTGCTGTGTATTATTTGAATAATATATTATCCAATCAAAATTTCTATGATACTGTAACTAAATGACAGACAAAGATCACTTCGATGTGAATGCAGGCTTATCTGTAGATTGGCTGTCCAAACCGTAATACAATTTGATATGATTTCATGTGATGCTTATTCATCATTTTTGATGCTCGCCCTGCAGGGATCAAGATGAGCGAGCAACTGCCTCAGAACTCCTCAAGCATCCCTTCATCAAGAGACGGAAGGAAAGAGGGAGAGAGCACTACCACCAGACAAGAATATCATCCACGTCCCTCGAAGATGGACCAATCGTCTTCAGGGAACAACCCATATCCAGGGATTCTGCAGAGAGTAGGGGGAGGAAGAACTACGCCCCGCATGAGTTCCGCTGAAACGACTATTGCAGCAGGGTGAGAGTTTATTCTTTGATCACCTGAGAACGGTCAAGATTGTTGGATTCTGCAGCGTCCAAGGGGAGGGAGAACTATGTTCTGCATGAGTTCCGCTGCCACGACTGTTGCAGCAGGGAGAATTGCCTGAAAAATTCAATCTGTGAGAATTTATTCTCTTGATCACCTGAGAACGGTCAAGATTTTTTGGAATCTGCAGCGCCAAGGGGTGGAGGAAATATGTTCTGTATGAGTTCTGTTGATGAAGCATTTGCTGTGAAGTGATTCTCTCTGTGAGAGCTTTATTCAGGAGCAGCAATTAATGTGTTCAGTGCCTTGGTATCGACCAACGTATGAAGAACTGCATTCTTCATGAGTTCCACAGATTGAGCAAGTGCTGCAGAGAGAAGTGCCTGGACGATTTACGTTCAGGCTGAGAGAGGTTTAATTGGGACCAGCGAAATGTCAGGGACTTTGCAGTATCTAAGGCTGGAAAGAGCTACGACCACCATGAATTCTGTTGGTACAGTCATTGCCATGGATAGAAGTGCTGGATACAGCGAGGGTCTTTATTTTTACACGGTTCGGCATCTAGAGACTCTGCAAAATTCAAGGGTAAAAGGGGTACACCCTGCAAGGGATCCATTGGTGGAGCCATTGCTGCAGAGAGAAATGCCTCAAAGATTCACTCTGTGACAAATCTCTTTCAGTCATCTAGGAGGAGCTGACGTTGGGAGAGACTTGGGCCAAGATCAAGGAAAAGTAGAACATAAGCCATTACTGCCAAGAGAAATGCCTGAAAGATTCATTTTGTGTGAGATCAAGTCGGGAGCATCTGTAGCGTCAAAGCAGTTTCATATTCAGTTGGACCATTTTGGTTCAATTGTTGCTTCCCCTCCCGCTCACTGTGCACAAAATATTTGTCATTATATTGCAAAGAATTCCTGCCGTGAAATGAGAGTGACAAACTTGTTCAGACCTTGTATGAACTAGTCCTATGAGCTTGTACAGTTGGCAATTGCTCTTTCAAAGCTGGCTTTGTTTCGTTTAAGGTTTCTTTTTTTTGCCCACTGAATGCATTTGTATATTCTGTGGCAGCTATTCATAAACAATGTCCATGTAGGCCGTTTGCTTACTTGACTATTTCAAATGTTTTTTTAAACTCTTTTTATGCCTCTGTTACGAAGTAGCCAGAGCCATTATTTTTATATGATTCAATCAGTATTTTGATTGCAACGCTCATGCCTGTTGTGAATTCGCTTGCGGTATTCTCTGGAGTTTCCGTCCAATCTCTATGATGCCTTTGAATTTCAATCAGCAATGTCCATCCGTGTTCTCAATCGTGCCAATAATTTTGATAATGTGCAAGTGATTAAGATTAGTTAGTACGAGGCGTTAGTCATTCAGTGAAAAGCGCTTGTACAAGTACATGTATGTCTTCGCTTCTACTGCCTTGAGTTTTGTCCAGCTTCTTCGGTGCCTTCAATTTAATCTTTTAAAGATGTACCCACATTCCTGTCAAACGTTACAAGTAAACATAGTCGTGTCATATTAAAGAGTAGATCGCATACAGGACGTATGTTACTAAGCAATAGTTACACAGTTGTAATCAGAGCTGCCAACCTCCAGAACAGAAAATCAGTAATCACAAGGCTCAAAATCAGTAATTTGGGGTATAAATCAGTAATTTCTTATGCGTCGCTATGAATCTAAAAAAACGACACGCCAACACTGCGCGGACGCATGATTATCTGAAATTTTTGGTGATTTTACTCACACAAAGATGTTAAGTATTGAATTTCAGGTCATCACAACACAGTTTATCATGAAAAATGGCTCCTATTCACAGCACTCGCTACGATAAATCATATTTAATTCATTAAAAAAAAAAAAAAAAAAAACTTTTTTTTTTTTTTTTTTTTTTAAATCCGTAATTTGAGACAACATTCCGTAATGGTCGTTAATTTCCGTACCAATTACGGGAAATCCGTACTAGTTGGCAGCTCTGTGTAATGTATGTCATCAAATGTTATCAACTGGAGTTTTTCTTCATTTTCTTCCAGAACTCTGAAATTCTGTCCAACGATTTCCATCCGTGTTCACATTCCGATACAGCAATGCAAGTCATTGTGGAAACGTTACTAAATAGTAGTGCAAACAGTTACTGTATTGGGTGATAGATGTCACGTCCTTGTTCTTGTAATGTATGCCAATCATTGGTGTCTTTCCTAATAATTTTCTTCCAGTAATCTGAATTTCAATCCAACGATTTAAAGCCGTGTTCACATTCCTGTAAATCAATGCACGTCAATGTGGTTTAGTAAAGAGTAGTTCACACACAACATGGGTCAGTAAATGACAGATGAAATATACATTTGACATGTATGCCATCAACTGTAGTGTCCGTCTGTTCATACTCACGTATGCCTTGACTTTTCAATGCAGTCGTGTGTCATGTTTAAACGATTCATGGAACGTACATCACTCAGTGATGTATATGATATACTAGTTCATTCTCATCACTGCTTTTTAAATTCCAGTGAAGATTAGATATAAGTTACAGAATACTGTAAACGCAGAAATATTTGCGGTACATTAATTTTCGGGATTTCGCGGTAAGATCGGCAGGCGCGAGTTTTAGAACTTGTGAAAATATAAGCATGACTTCTTATGCATGTTTTGAACGGGTTGAATTGCGTGCAACGGGAATTTAAGAACATGTGAATATGTTTTGGGGTCATTCAGCGTGAAAATTGAATCACACAAAATTAACAGCGTTTACGGTATGCCATATCGTGAATTCTGAAATGGAGTTTCCGTCCATTCTCTCTCATGCCTTTGAATACCACTTCACAGTTTTGTAAAGTGTCGAATTGGATGCAAGCACTCCTATTTTCCAACCATTTTACACTAAATATTGTCTTTCAATTTTTTACTCTGAAACTTTTTACTCTATGCAAATGAGTGGTACAGAGCTTCAATGAATTATCATGTAATAATTTACGTGGACTTGTTTTATTTAAAGCCATACTGTACTAGAAACACTACTTTTAAAAAAACCTCTAGTGCCATCTCAGGTCAGCTTTAGCAGTATGGTCCCGTAACTTGCTGCTTCCCTAGCTGTGCTGTTGGTTCTCACTTTAAAGTTGCTCAAGCGTGGGTATCTAGTCGTTCGTGAAGTAGGCAACTTGGCGATCACTCCCGATCACTACATAACACTGAGCCAATGGGTATTACGCTCCCGTGCGTACTAGTGCGTACGTCCGTGTGCTGCCCTCTATATACCCACGCTTGAGCAACTTTAAGTCCTCTGTCTGCAAAGTGGGAGTTAGATATCAAGTTACGCACTTTTGGCAAGTTGACCATGAGATGGCGCTGTGCAATAAACATTAAGAAAAGTCTTAGGCCTTTGTGTTTTTTATCCGTTTCCGCGAAACACATGGGATATGCAGCGTAGCTTTAGATCAATGTCAGCTTGTTTCTCTGGTGTTCACATGGAAACGCATAGGCTCAACGCATTGTTGTGACCTAGGCATTATTGAGTAAGATAGTTGTGTTGATAAGCAATATGTATTTACTATGTCTTTCAGCAAACACATCAAAGAAAGAGAGAAGAAACTTTCTAAACTTTCTAAATATAATCATTCTGTCTTCTGATTCTAAGTCACAAAAGAAATATCTTGAAATCTTGATTTTTAAGCAATATTTTCTCAAGATGCATGTAGCCTATTTTATCTTCCTGTTGATCGAAAATGTTATGACTTGTACATGAATGTATGCATTGCCTCACACTGTCAATTAGTCACCGATCTTGAGCTGTATTTGATTCAGTACGTAGATTAAGTCAGCATTTTACTTAGCACTTTACTTGGCTAAGTAATACATCCCAACTCGTATTCAGATCACATCTGAGTCTTTCACTTTAGTAAGCCGACTTTTGAGGTATACTGATCATTGTTGTGATGTCACTTTGTCAATCCGATTTAATGCGCAATTAAATAGTCAAATGGAAATCGGTTGCACTGTATTTTTATTATTATAATGTTTTGAGGTGAAGATGCATTATTAGAGTTGTAGGTATCTTTAGCTATAAGGTATGAAAGTTACCTTGTACCTAACAGGTACATACCTCCAATCGGCGCTATAGGTCTCCTTAAAACTATAAGCTAAGAAAGATAACCAACAGTCTTTTTCAAGACTACACACCCTCAAGAAAGATTACCGAGAGTCCTTTCCAGGACTCCTCAATCCTCTCTATCACATGGCGCATCCGCAAGCCTACTGTATAGGTAGATACCTTCTGTTTGTGTACAAAATAGACCAATGAATAGTCAAGCTGCTATGTTTTTATTAGTCGTATCTCTTGCCTTTGGAAACTTTATTTCCGCTCTCAGTTATGAGAACTTCATTCCACGTCCAGTTTGGCACTTTTGTGAATGTTATTCATTTTTATTTTAATTATGCATTCATTCATTTTTTTAAATTTATTTATTTATTATTATTATTATTTTTTTTTTTTGGGGGGGGGGGGGAGAGACATCATATTTATCTTTTATTTGTGTTGTGGTCTAGTGGATATGTCTTAGGATTTTGATGACATGGTTTGCGGTTCAGCTGCTACCATGGCACTAATGTCCTTTGACAAGACATTAATCTACATTTGCCACTCTCCACCCAGGTGTCAAATGGGTACCCGGTAGGAAGGAATTCCTTGAATGCTGTGAGCACTGAAATTTATGATAATGATAATATAACTCAGCTTTTATATAATGCTTATTACAATCACTAAGCGCTTCCAAACTTGGAGATTATTACCCCGGCTTTAGCTTGGCTGCCATTACGGCGCTCTAGCATTTCAAAGAATTAATTCCTGCCAGGTACCCATTTACATCACCTGGGTTGAGTGTGGCAAATGTAGATCAATGTCTCGCCAAAGGACATTAGTGCCTCAGCAGGACTCGACAGTCCGGCGACGTTACCACTCGACCACGGCACCTCCAGAGCCAGGGTATTACTGGAGAGCCCCGAGCACCTTATGCAGTGAATATATGTGTGCTATAAAAATGTCTAATTTTATAAGACGTTTTCTTTATTTGTGTTACTTGACTGCTATAAGAAACCATGTGTTTGCTTGTAAGTAAGGAACCAAGGGACTGACGGCTTAAGTCCTCTCTGAGGGACTTTGTAATGAGGATTAATGCCTAACCAATGGGCACTAGTGCATCAAATTGGATTTCGAACGCGGGACCTCCCGGTTACGAGAACACTGAACCATCATGCCTCCTACATTATAATTTTTCATGTTTTGCTGCAGGGCAGATAACTATGGTTGTATAAATGTTAAGTCTTTTCTCTCAAGGCTGTTTGTAAAAAATAGTTTTGAATTCATGCTGCACAAGTGCTAAATTTATTTAATAAACTGTTGCCCATAAAGTTGGAATAATTATTGTTTTACTTCTTTTCATGAAATGATTTTGAGAATATGAGTTCTTCTTGATAGATAAAGTTTATATCTTCTCAGACCTTTATTGATCAATAAAGTTCAGAGAAGATGTCAACTTATTCCATCAAGAACAACTTAAATTAGGGGCGTTCACAGCTACAGAAAAACATGAGATTTGAAAATCAATTCTTGCATCGCGATCCAAATGTTTTTTTTTTTGCGTGTGTGGACAGAATAATTATATTCACTAGTCTTTCGCGATTCGCATTTCGATCCAATTCGCAGTAAGTCTCACGATTTTTCAGAATAATTGCGATAGTTTGCCGGCGCTGTGTGTGTGAATGGTATTGAGAATAAAAAATCTATTTATTAAAACCCAGGATTCCAAACGCGCATACATCGTCGAGATTCACGCATGTGTAGTTCGACGTTCTTGCAGTCGAGCGAGAATTATCCCTGGTGAATAGTCGGGAAAAAAATATCAAACTTTGCGTCGCGATCCAATTCGCACTAAATTTTTATGTGTGAATGGGCTTATTGTCACACTCATTTCATGAAAAGAGGTAAGAAAACTTATACCAGCTATTATAGACAACAGTGTACATTGCATACTCTAGAAAAGGAGATGCATTTTAAGGTTTATTATTTTTGTATAAAAGTAATATAAATCCAACCTTATCAACAACTTAAGGTTCATAGTATATGCCAATAACTTTGTCAAAGTAATATATTCTCTGAATTCTTCATGTGTACTCTAAATGTATGTTTTGTGTCATCTTTTAACATATCATGATGCATGATGAAGATATCAGATTTGATATCCTTTTTTTATGATGTATATATTTGTCATTCCGTTATTGGATGTGTGTGGGGGATTTAGTGCTACTTTTTTGTATTTTTACTTGGTAATATATTGAAAGAAATTTCTATTCATTTAGCAATATACTTGTATCTCTTTTCTAATAACCTATATCTCTGAAATTAATATTACTGACATCATTCGTGTACATATATCTTTTTTAAAAATTACAATCGTTTGTAAATATCTGTAAAAATGGTGCACCTTTTGTAAGCATTTTTGTGTGTGTGTCTTTGCAAAAACAGAAGCATGTTATTAAAAGGATGTGCTTTTAAAAGAAGATTTGTAATCCAAGGTCTATTTTTTTTTATCTGTCTGAGAGGTTTTGAGATACCATTAACGTAATTGGGAGTAATAATAGGTATAATTGTATTTCCAAGGAGCTTTTGGAAGACCATATTCCAGCAACTGATTGCTGGTTTATTTAAATTTTGCTGATATTAACAAAACAGTGGTCTACTACACACTAAATCACATATACAAGTAGTTTGAGGAAACTGCAACCATTGCGGCTGTTCCTTGGTTTCCCATTACACCACATACTTATATGTAATATACCCCTTGAAAATGGGTTTCTTGTTTCTGTAATTGTTCATTAATTCGTTCATTCATAGAGCAAGTGGTCAATCATTTATGACTTCATACATTAAACAAACGTAATTAATTCTTTTCGTTCAGTCAGTCATACATAAATACACAAACAAAAAAATGGAAAAAAAATGCACATACTTGCACAGATGCATACATACAGAGGTACATACATATATACAGCAATGGTAATAAATTCATTCATTCGTAAAAAAAAAGTAGTTTAAGATTTAGTTGACAGAAAGAGAGTTGATGCCTTTGAAATGTGGTGCTACAGGAGGCTGTTGCAGGTGTCATGGAAAGATAAAAAGACAAATGTGTGGGTCCTGGAAAATATTGGAACAGACTTGACCATCAGAAGGGGAATCATTGAAAGAAAACTAAACTATTTTGGGCACATTGTTAGGAGATCTGAAGGTATTGAGAAGCAAATACTGCAAGGAGCAGTCGAAGGAAAACAGGTAAAGGTCGTCCACCAATATCTTGGACTGATGATATCAAGAAAGTGTCTGGACAAGGAATGAAAGGTGCAACACAAATGGCAGGTGAAAGAGTTGCATGGCGTGCTCTCGTGAAGACCACAGAAGCGCTTTACAGCGCCACCTGAAGTTGATGATGATGAAGATTTAGTTTATCCAGGAATACATTTCCACTCCCAAAACAAGAGTAACTTTACATTGATTACTTTTACCTCTTTGCCCCAACTTGGAGATGCACAATTCTCAATTCATTGCATGATTCAAAACAATTATTTAAAACAAAGAAGTGAAGACATCAAGAACTATGATTATATTTAACAATGATATAACTTTATTATTAATTCACGTTTTGCATTTATGAGGGAAAAGACAAATGCTGCAAAATCACCGTTTGGAAAAATATACTACCAAAATACTCGATGACCAACAACTACCAGTATATGCAACAATATTTGAATTTCATGGCAGTTTTGAAAGCACATAATTTACTTTTAATTGTGATTATTGGTATTGGTCCAATGATTATAATATCTTTTAGTCTATGTTTTAGCCATAGCAGACTGAGGGAGATAGTTGTGACACTTGCATTCAAGCATGTATGCGAGTGTTAAATCGTGGAGCTCCACGTAGTTCTCTGACGAATCAGGAGCAACTTCCTGTGACATATCTACCTCACTCAACTAGCTATAGTCCACATTCTTAACATAATATTGTAAGAAGGTATTACATTTTGAAAGGTAGTGATCTGGGACCCGTTTCACAAAACTTGTCATCAGCGAAAAAATGATGGTTTTTGTTATAAGCTAGTTAAATCCTTGCTTCTGATTGGTTATCAGCAGATTTTTCATTGATTTTTTCATTGATTTTTGTCATTGAAAAAAGGCTTTGTGAAACAGGTCCCTTGTCAAGACATAAGTGCAGGTACAGATATCAGTCACCATCATACAAACTCCTCCAAAAAGTTTTGAAGTTCAAGTTTGAGAGTCGATATCTCGCTATTATATTATCATATTTGACGTTGGTATCATTGAAAAGACTTTTTATTCCCCTTTACAATAATGCCCCATTTGCCATGATAGCATAATCAAAGACTGTCAAAAAAGTCATATATACATATACATATAATAATTAAAACAATTGAAATTTAAAAAAAAAAGTTCTCTTCTTTACTATGACCGATTTCGATTTTATGTCTTCAGATATTGTTATTTTTATAATTAAACATTATTTCATTATTATTTCTAAATCATTATTACTTTAACTTCTGTAAAAATAAAATTGAAACCGGTCATAATGAATACCGGTAAGAAAACTCTCCAGGAATTTTATTTCAATTGTTTTAATTATTATTTGTATATTGCCGTGACGGAGGATTATCAACGTTACATTATTTGTTCCGTATATGTATTCATTGCATCAAAATCTTAAACAGCTGATTTCATCCTCCATGTGTAGTAGAAGATGTCATACCAACGTTACATGGACATCATAATACTTTATTTGGCCCCACCCTCACAATTTGATGACTCGTGGCTCAGCTACAAATATTATCAGATACATGCATAACACTCAATAAAGAATTGCACTATAAGTATAACCACCACACATTACAAACCACCATATGAAGAATATATTCATGCAATATTGTAACCATTAGAATATCGTTAACACTATTACCTAATGTAAATCAACAATGATCAACAGATGCTTTAATAGCAAGAAAAGGAAGCAAATATCACATACTCCATTAAAAATACAACTTCAATTACATCAAAAATATATGTTCAATTTAACATACAACAACAACAACATATTGGATTACTAATGATACCCACAAAATAATTCTGATATATTTGTTTATTATTTCATTTAAATTTCTAATTTTGACACTAAAATACATGAATGTGTTCATGTTTAGGGAAAGACTGGATAAAATTGTGAACGAAATATAAGATAGCCGGAGATGAAGAAGAAGGTAGTAGACAAATGGAGAAGATTAGAGGCAGTGGGGAGGAGGAAGAGAGAGAGACGGAGAGAGTGAGAAAGGGAGACAAAGAAGGAGGGGCTCAGAGAACAGGGAGAGACAGCGAGGGGGGAGACAAAAGAGTGAAATATATAGAGATAAAGACACAGGGATAAAGAGAGAGGGAGAGAGAGAGAGAAGGATAGATGGATAGAGAGTGAGAAAGAGAGAGAGAGAGAGATAAAGAGAGAGAGAGAGAGAAGGATAGATAGATAGAGAGTGAGAAAGAGAGAGAGAGAGAGATAGATAGCGAGTGAGAAAGAGAGAGACAGACACAGAGAGACAGAGAAAGAGCAAAGAGTTTAAAAAAATCAAGAAAAAAAGGAAGAGGAATACAAAGAAAGTCACATTAGCACTAGGTAATAAAACATCATTTTATAAATATCTTTTCTTGTCTCTCTGTGATTAAATCCCCAATTAGGACACATTCAGTATATCTCACTCTAGTGCCTTGTTTACATAGGGCGCTGGTAACCGCGGTGCTTTACTGCAGCATTTTGTTCCCAAATTTGACATGTAAATGAATAGCAAGTTGGAATGAAAATAAACTAGTGGTGCGCAACAAACGCCCAATGCGAACATACATGTACTATCTGTGTGTTACCAGATACAGAAATACAAGGTGTATTCACACCCGCACCATTATAACTAGAACCCATCATGGTTTAACACGTCACGTGTGAACTAACCTTCAATAATACCATCTATACAGATGCACCAAGCATACATACTATCATATGAATGACAAGCAAGAAAAATATCAATATTTAACAACATAAAAAACAAACATATTTACATGACAGGTCTGACCATACACAGGATTAAGAAGTACTATAATATTCAATCATTCATATTCTTTGTTCAATTTCAGTTTCGGATTTGGGCGATATGATTCCATCAACATGTTGGCTGATGATTTTAATCTTTAATTCTCTATCTCACAAATGGAATGTTTTTTCAATTGGTGGGTAAAAAAAAATTAAAAAGAGTTTGCCAAAATTACATTTTCAGGATTGTCAGTCAATGAAAAAAGAGGAAGAAGTAACAAATGGAAGATGCTTAACTTGTCACCCAAACTGATAGTAAGTAAGTACATACAGTTAGTGAATTGTATAATGTGCAGGGGACTTCCCTAGTGTTTTGATAATTGCACAGCGCCATCTCTTGGTCAACTTGCCAACAGTGCATATAAACCCAATACCTAGTTTCCACTTGAAAGATTGGAAAGGTTGCCTTTTTACAGCCTTTGTAGCCGATTTAGAGAGGCTTCAAGTCTTACTGCTAAAAGCACACTGCAGAGATTTGCAAGGTGAGAATCTCACTTGTAAAAGGGCAAAAATGTTGTGGAAAAAAAATCATAACTGAAAATTCCCCTGAAAGTATGTTGGCAATGGATTCATCATCAGTAAAATTACAGTCATCAAATTTGAATTTTGCAACTGGCAGTGTTTTATTCACCTCATTTGTTGTGTACAAAATGAGGGCTTTGATCCTCACTCATTGAAAGAAAACCACAGAGTATTTTGATCAAAAATTTGGCACAAACTTTCATAAACTCATCTTGATGATACAGATAAATTTTGAGACAAGTTTTTGAGGGCTAGTGAATCCATTATAGAAGCTTTAAACAACCACTTTAAAGAATCCACAAAACCTTTGAGTTTTGTCATGTAAACGACTGTTCTTTGACAATTTTCGGTATCAAAAGTCTTGTTCTAGACCGATTTCCTCATTACTATAAATTCACAATGGTTTTAAGTTTTGTCATGTAAATGACTGTTCTTTGACAACTTTGGTTATCAAAAGTCTTGTTCTAGATTGATTGCATCATAACTAAAAATTCACAACGGTTTTAAAATAGACAAAGTTTCCGGTTTTACATATAAATCAACTTTTTAGCCCGTAATATAATTTGAAGCAGTGTAGATGTCCTTCCCTTGAAAAATATTCTTGAGTTGATGTTTCCGGTTTTACAGTAATTTTATGAAACATATAAATCAAAACTCTTAGCCTGTAATATCTTTTGAAGCAGTGTAGATGTCTCTCCCTTGCACAATATTCTTGGGTTCCTCAGCTGGCTTGACCGTTCTTGCAATCATTGCTTGACCGACTGAGAGCGTTGTGTTGGTCATTCTACCGGGACTTAGGTAATCGATAGGTCTGGATACAAATCGCATGAGGCCTTCACCAAAGCGTGATTCTTCACGGTTGCACATCAACAATCTGGGGGATAAAAATAAAGATAAAAATGACGATGAAAATATTTTCTTAAAGTAAAGTCAACGTACCAACTGAATGTCAACAGGTTTGTAAGTTTCCGACCGATTGGAGGACTTTTCATTGATCCGAATCAACACCCTATTAGTAACTTATTTCTAACAATCTAGACCATCCTAATATGAGGCACTTAAGTCAATGGTTAGATTAAAGCACATAGAGGAAATTGGGCGCTAGATCACAAGTGTGCCCATACTTTGGACCTGTGACTCGCGCCTGGAGAGTACCCTATTATAACATACCACAAATCAACTAAATCTTCAACAATTTTGAAATAATGGTCATAACTTCAAAGTCGTTATCATTTTTCAAATATTTTGGGGAGAATTTTCCTACAAACAAAGACATAATAATATACACTTTCTCACAGGTTTCACTGCAAACCGCTGCACAATACAAGTGCATGCCGTGTTAAACGATGGGGTGCAGGTGGGCGTGTGCATGAAGTTAGTGACCGTATAACAGGTCCAAAGTATGGGCACACTTGTGAACTAGCGCTAGAATTTGTTCACCAACATCACCAGCAGGGGTTCTTTTTTTTCTTCCTAAACAAGTAGAAGAGAATGAACATGCACAACAGAGAAAAATGAACACAGATATGAAGCAAAGTGAGCAAGGGATGAAGAAATGTAGAGGTTGCAGGATTGAACATTTTGAATCAAAGTTGAGACGGATAATGGGAGCACAACAGGCTGTTACAAATTAATCAAATAAAAGGGCATTAGGAACAAATTAAAGAAATCAAATGAAAGGAGCATGTTTTAGAAGGAAAAAAATAATCTCACTACATATTACACACTGAGTGATTTGCCCTCCATCATCCATGCCTTTTAGAATAACAATGACGTCTTGAAATCATTTGAAACAAACAGCAGAAGCAGGACAAATCTATTTTAAAACTGAATACGAGTATCATAACTCAGAAGTAGAAATCAATCCATCCATAAAGTAACATAAAAATAACTGTTGTCACAAAAAGACACCTCTGGGAAAACGTCTATGACAAAAAGACAACCTTTTTCCAAATGATAGAATAGCGATAAATAAAGACAAAAGTTCTTGGTCCAAAATGCATCAGGCTAAACAGCAAGAATGAACAAATGCCCAAATTGGACCAAATAATGAAACATTGAAACAGCCGAAGACAGAAATAAAAGCCTCTGGGAAAACGTCTATGACAAAAAGAAAACCTTGTTCAAATTATAGAATAGCAATGAATAAAGACAAAAGTTCTTTGTCTTAAGCTATCAGGGTGAACAGCACGAATGCACATCAAGCAAAAATTTGACAAAATAAATGGAAACTATAGGAAAACAGCGCGCAACAGGCAAAAGGCTTTACTGAACGACTGGCATCCAGGTTTCACAAATCCACATGGCAGCACATTCCACTACAGAATCAGTAACAGACCATTTTCGAAATGTAATCAGATTTAATGCATGAATCTTTATTAAGTGCCTCATTACAAATTATTTCATTTGCCCGTTACAAATAATTGTGTTTCAAAGTCAGAATGCAAATTGCATTATGTGTTGTTAGGTACGGGTAGGACAAGCGATCATGTTGTCCATACTAGCAACAACTAATGTATGCAATTTGCATTCTAAATTTAAATACATTCATTCTCAACAAGTGAAAGGAATCATTTTAAATTAGACACTTAACAAAGACTCACACATTAAATTTGATTACATAATGATAATGGCCTATTAAATACACACATGTACACAATGGCTACTGTGTCCTCTCTGAGTGTCTGCCTTTTGAAGTGACGAAGATGTTCTAAAAATCATTCAAATGAAAAGCCATAACAATTACACTTATACAACAGATGGAGCACACTTATACAACAAACGGAGCACACTTATACAACAGACGGAGCACACTTATACAACAGACAGAGTACACTTACACAACAGACGGAGCACATTTATACAACAGACGGAGCACACTAATATACACAGACGGAGCACATGTCACAGACATTACATGCACAGCCTTCACAAAGAAGCTGCACCTTCTTAAATCTCCTTTGACGCTCGATAAATTGCCTTCCCATCCAGCACCATCTTGGCCTCCTCGCCAGGCTTCACTGTCGTGGCGATCATCGCCATGGCGACAGAGAGCGTTGTGTTTGTGAAACTACCGGGGCAGACCAAATCAACGGGCTTTAGCAAGCCTCGCATCAGACGCTCGCCCAGACGGAACTCCTCCCGATCGCACATCAGCATGCTGGCATGGTAGGACAGGGGTCAAAGGTCAAGAATATACACTGCTGCCCATCAGGTCAGAATAATATGTTCTTACCTCATTTAATGTAATGATTGCGAAAATCTGAGATGCACGGCCCTACGTGTTATCAGTGTCTGTGATATGGTGTAATATTGATGTCTTAAAAAAAATGGCGCTTCAAAATGATCAAGAAGTGCCTCAAAAAAGCAAAAAATCTTTGAGTGACCGGTTTTACCATACCGGTACTTGTTTTCCCCAATAGACTGAAGTGTTATGAAAAATGTTAGAAAACGCAAATTTGATTTTGATTTCCAATCATAAATATCTTGATAATCAGACAGGCGATCAACTTGTAAAAGTCATGGGGTTCCTGACTGACCTAAAGGTTATAATTATCATTGCAGCATGAGCTAAATCCAGGATTTTGTTTCAGAATCTGAGACAAAGTTACTGGATCCCTTTAATGTAATATGGTTTATTCTTAATACATTACTTCTAGAGATACGTATGATTTTCCAGCTCTTACACCGGCGCATATTGCTGTAATTTCTGTTTATTACATTATTTCTACCATTGTTATCTATTAGATCATATTTGTATTTGTATTTGAAATCCAAGCTCAATTTTTGGTTGCAATAAAAAAATAAATGAAAAATAAATATAGGTGAGACATTGATTAAGCTATGTAGTATGTGTGAGACTTGTACAGACATACTGTTCAGGGTAATACTACAGCATGTCTTTCAAAAAAGAATGTTAGAAAAGAAATTATCAACTAACCCTGGTCTGTAGATGGTGAATTTCTCAAATTCAAGTTTGGCTGTCTCTTCCTCTGTTTGTCCCTGTATTGAATACAACAGATTATACAAGAACATTTACTAGATCATATTAAAGTTGATTTATTGTTGTTGTTATCATTATAGAGTGAAATTGTCATAGTATCCAAATGTTGTAAGTGCTCTGTATAAATATTTGCACGTTTTGCACTCCCTTTTTCTTTCTCTCAGTCTCCCCCTCACTCTCTCTCTCTCTCTTTCCCTGTCTCTCTTCATCTCTCTCTCCCTCTCTTTCCCTCCACCCTATCACTCTACCTCTCTCTTTCTCCCTCTCCCCCACTCTCTCCCTGCATCTCTCCTTCTTTCTCTCTTTCCTCCCCCCCCCCCCTCTCTCTCTCTCTCTCTCTCTCTCCTTCCTCATAATCCCATACCTTCACTCTGGTGTATAGCATACTGTTACATTTGTCGTTGTTGTTGTGTTTATTGGGGCTATCCATCGATTTCGATGATTTCCGCCACAAATTTGTATCTCTTTTATACTCTCCATATCTACCCGACATCTCTTTCTTTCTCTCTCTCTCTCCCCCACTCTCTCCCTGCATCTCTCCTTCTCTCTCTTTCCTCTTCCCTCTCTCTCTCTCTCTCTCTCTCTTCTTCCCCATAGTCCCATACCTTCACTCTGGTGTATAGCATACTGTTAGTGTTACATGTATTGGTATCCCTCTTTTACTCTCTCTATCCCCCACTCCCCTTCATTATCTCTCTTTCTCTCTTTCTCTCTCTCTCTCCTTTCCCATAGTCCCATACCTTGACTCTGGTGTAGAGCATACTGCTGTTGGCATTGGCGCCCACCGATGAGACTAGATGGTACTGCTCACATCCATTTTGTTTCGCCAGCTCTCCGATCTTCATCACGTAGTCATAATCAACCTTCTTGAATCCGTCCTATATTATTAAAACAGTGATTAGAAAGGTTGAAAAATATTCAATAAAGGGGAATTCAACCCTGATAATAAGTTTGTTTTAATATTAGGAGAATAATAAGAAGAACAGATCAGTGAAAATTTGAGAAAAATCAGACAATAAATAAGAAAGTTATGGATTTGTTCAATAAGGTTTTAATATTAGGAGAAAAATCAGAAGAACAGATCAGTGAACATTTGAGAAAAATCAGACAATAAATAAGAAAGTTATGGATTTTTTCAATCCAACACTTTTCATGAAATACTTCCAATCTCTGAGTCGAATTGGCAACGCCATGTTTTATAAAACAGTGAATGCAAGGTTACCAGGAGGTATCAAGGAACTCCATCTGGTATCGGATGACACCCTGGAATGGTTCTCTAACCCTGACCTAATACTCTACATTGTAGCTGAAAAACATCATACAGAAGGAAGAGGCAGATCGGAGATGATGTAATAATGGATAAGAATTAAAGGAATAGTTGAGTTCTGTTGCAAAGGGTGCTACATAAAATAATTTTTTGGTGAGATAATGAAAAACTGAATGTCAAATTTGAAAGAACATACAATTTAAATGACAAAATTATCTTGGTTTGATCGAAATCGGTTCAGAGACGCTGAAATATCCATAAATATAACAATTTCTTATACTTGTGTACTACCACAAATATTAGAAAATTTGAGAAAAAAAAACGTTGAAAAAAAGAAAAAGCGCCTTTTACGTTGTATTTCAGCCAATACCGATGTTGGCTTTTTTGTTGGCATTTTTGTGTTGGTTATATTAGGCACAGCGGCCCATGTATTGTTATTTTTAATTAAATAATCAATTAACGGTCACCATATTTTTTTAAAGTGGAGTTGAATTGGTATGATCGTATTGGCTAAATTTCAAATATTTAAGGGTCTAAATTACTTTAATAGCAATTTTAGGTTTTAAAGAGCATTAGAAATGTCATAATTGGGGTAGAATTAGCTTCTGCCGAGTCTCATTGTACTGAGAAAATTGTTGATAAGGTCTGTGCAATCATGAAAGACAATACCCATCCACTTCATTTATTTTATTCATTTAATCGTTATGGTATCCGACTTTGCCCCATCTCAACCCGGCTTTCACGATTCAGATATTCATTTGAACCCTACTCTGTTCATAAATTCAACTCACAGGTTAAACGTTAAACTTCTGCGTCGGAAATCAATTGTATGATTTGAATACCAATGACCAAGGCTTAATTCTGAAACTCATGATTTGAAGTACATGTACCAATGACCATTTTTGTCGCTTCATTATCTTTTGCATGTATTTGTTCCTTATTTCATCTATTTCATTCTATAAACGTGATGTATTTATTTCTTGTAATTATGTATTTTATTAAATATGACTGTAACGCCAGTGAAAAACAATTTTCTATGTATTTTGTTTGCAAAGACCAAAACAAAAATCTTGTATCTTGTATCTTGTATCTTGTATAGATAAGAATTAATAAGAGCAATAATCATGCATTTTGAAGACATTTGCGGTCTAAAAACAGAACTCAACTATCCCTTTAAAGCCTATAGCTGCACTAGTTTGGCCAGGAGGGATTAGACCTCTCTGCATGGTCACTGACAGGTGGTTATCTCATCAAATCAGCTCTCATTAACACAAGGAAAAAGGGGACCATGGGGGACAGACGGTCACCGCTTAGGCATTGTTTGCTATATAGAGGGCGCAAGTAGCTATAAGTAGTGCGATGGGGCTTTAAAAAGAGAGGGATTGAGAAGAGGGAGATACAGACTCCTTTAGTTGCCTACCTTCCCTGCCTTGCCTCTAGTTGTTCCCAGACAGCAGTAACCGACCGTTGGCCCTTTGAAGATATCTGCGGAGTCATCCAGTTTATCGTAGTCAACCACTTTTTGCTCCCTTTAAACAAATAAGTTACAGAAGAAAGGTGGATATGAGTCTTGATCATTTAATATTACAATCACCATCATATTCATCATCAAAATCAACATCATCACCATCATCATTACCTTGATCATCATCCTCCAGTGCTGATAATTAAAATATTACAATCACCACCATATTCATCATCACTATCATCATCATCATCCTCATTATCCTCATCATCAACATCACCATCATCCTCATGATCATCATCATCACCATCATCATCATTACCTTTATTATCCTCCTTCTCCAGTGCTGATAATAGAAATATCACAATCACTACCATAGTCATCATCACTATCATCATCATCATCCTCATTATCAAAATCAACATCATCATTCATCACCATCATCCTCATGATCATCATCATCACCACCATCATTACCTTTTCATCATCATCCTCGAGTGCTGATAATTAAAATATCACAATCACCATCATATTCATCATCACTATCATCATCATCATCCTCATTATCAAAATCAACATCATCATTCATCACCATCATCCTCATGATCATCATCATCACCACCATCATTACCTTTATCATCATCATCCTTGAGTGCAGATGATTTAAATATCACAATCACCACCATATTCATCATCACTATCATCATCATCATCAAAATCAACATCATCATTCATTACCATCATCCTCATGATCATCATCATCACCACCATCATTACCTTTTCATCATCATCCTCGAGTGCTGATAATTAAAATATCACAATCACCATCATATTCATCATCACTATCATCACTATCATCATCATCATCCTCATTATCCTCATGATCATCATCATCACCATCATCCTCATGATCATCATCATCACCACCATCATCAGCTTCATCATCACTCGTAGTAGTGCAGGG
>JAVYIG010012839.1:0-50899 GCA_035222895.1 Strongylocentrotus droebachiensis | reverse complement strand
TATATGGTATTGTAATTTCCCCTGACTTTATTTTTCGAAAGTAGCTGCAATCGTTTTTAACGCGCTGTTCGTTCTCAACAGGCCTTAACAAGGGCAATATAGATGGATTATGTGAGATATGGGCCCCTTCTGATAAATAGTTGCGATTAATCGCAACTATGTACATAAGATATAGGAGAGTGCAAATTTGTGATTAATTGCGAATGAGTAGGATCAATCGCAACTCTTAATAAGACAGGGCCCTAGGTACATGCGTCTAATAATAACAATAATAATAGTGGATACTTGTATAGCGCACAGGTCCACCTTTCGGTGCTCATGGCGCTTAGAGAAAAGTACATTTAACAGACATAAGAAAGAAAAAACAATAAACCGAAAAAAAAAAAAAATCGAAATTCAAATTCAAATAAGTTTTCAGTTGTAATTTGAATGTTTCTGTCGACGACAGTTGACGTAATTGTAGAGGGAGCTTATTCCAGAGTTTTGGACCCATGGCTGAGAAAGCCCGTTCGCCTTAAGCATGTTTTTTCTGGGTGTATTAAGCAATAGTGTGTCTGATGAGGAGCGAAGACTTCGTGTGGGGGTGTATTTTGAAACAGAGTTGCTAAGGTATACAGGGGAAGAAAGAGAGTAAACTGAATGATGTACTAGTAACGTAATTTTAAAATTAATCCTTTTAAAAATAATCATTCATAGATCACCAACATTCTCTACAAAATCACTTTTAATTAAAATATTCATTATTTTCATTATTTTGAACCTAAACTTATATTGTTTTCAAATAGCAATCTACAGTCGGTGTATAGGCATATAAAAACCATATTAGGTGTTTTTCATGAATATTACCTCTGTGTTTTGAAAGGAAAAGTGATTTAATTCTGCCAATAAAAAAAGCTAATTAGCCTACCTGAATTTCCATGGCAATATTTCCCCATCGTCAGGAAGATGAACATTCCGAGAAATCTAATTGATGTAGTTTGCATTATGAAAATGTGATTTAAATATCAGTAGTTTTTAAGAATTTGAACGTCAACTGTCAGCCTTCTGTACATCAATAATGTGTCTTGTACACGCCAAAGTTGCCTTCTGTAGACCTACATCAAAACTGTATCTTGTACACCCCAAAGTCGGCTCCTGTAAACCAAAATATTGTGTACGACAGAGAAGGCTAACGGTACATCAATATCTGGCTCAATACACCAATGTTGACCCCTGAACACCAACACCAGCACCCGTAGACAATTAATGTTGAACTTATACACCGAAATCGGCCCTGTACACCAATATTGGCTTTCTACACCAAAGAAGGCTCCTATGTGTCGGGGCCCCCTGCTTCAGCAATGGTTCTGGCGAGCTTCAAGGAACTGCGAGGTTTATGTCCACTCAATCACGCACATTGGTTGGCGAGAGAGAGAGAGAGAGAGGGAGGGGAGGGGGGGGGGGGGGGGTTGGCGTCTGAATCTCCTATGATTTTGTAAAAGGGTGGGGGGGGGGGGCACAAATGCTGGATTAAGTTGAAATAATACATAGTGAGCCCAAAGTTAATGCAGAAACATGAACATTATAATGTCTCCTAGTCTGATGAAATATGCTTCTCGTATAATTATTATCTCGTAACTGTAATCCAATGGACTACAAAGAAACATGTTATAGCTAAATTAAGCTCACACAATTTTCTTTAATTCACAAATACTCATCTTGAAACCGAAACGGTGACAGGTGAATAGAAGGAGCATCCAGGGGCGTCGCCAAAGGGGGGTGTGGGGGGTGCGACACCCCCCCACCTGTCAGGATATTGTCGGTAAACTTGCGCTGCCGTCGGGAAAAAGAGAAAAGGGGGAGGGAAAAAAAGAGAGGGAAAAAAAGAGAGGGAAAAAAAGAGAGGGAAAAAAGATAGGGAAAGGGAAAGAAAAGAAAAAAGGACAAGGAAAAGAAAAGAGAGAAAGGAAAAGAAAAGAAAGAAAGGAAAAGAAAGGAAAGAAAAGAGAAGAAAGAAAGAGAAAAAAAGAAAAAGAGGGAGGAGAGGAAAGAAAGGAAAAGAAAGAAAAGAAAGAAAAGAAAAAAGAAGAAAAAAGAGTGAAAGGGAAACAAAAGAAACGGGGGATGAAAGAGAGGAGAGAGAGGGGAGGTAAAAGTCTGAGAGAGGAGGAGTGGGAGTAAAAGAGAGAAGGGGGTTGTTGGGTGGAGTCGTCTCGTCGAGGGAGCAAAAAAGACACGGGGAAATATGTTGCTGTGTCGGGTCAGCTGTGTCGGTATTCTTGCTCGATCCTCGTGTACTATATCAATGCAGAAGTTTGAAGTTGGTGAGATGTTGTCGGTCGTCCGAAAAGTTTTTTTCCCTACGAACTGTGACTTCTTATCCGCTGTGACGACTTCGAGAGTGACTACAACTACAATACTTGTATTTTCCCGAAGTTCACTTTCCTATAATATCAAATAAAGAAATCAGAGGTTTGAAATTTTCGGGGAAACTAAATTCAAACAAGGTTTAAGAGTCAACAACGGTACGACGAATCGTCTTCCTTTCTTTATATTGTGATGAAGCGCCAAAAATTCCGCGCTTCGCGCGGAAGGGGAAAACTTCATTACGGCGAGTCGAGAACGGTACAACGAATCGTCTTCCTTCTCTAATAATTTAAGGAAACGTCAAAGCTTCCGCGCTTTGCGCGAGAATGGGAAACTGAATTCAGACAAATAGGGCTTA
The DNA here is from genome assembly GCA_035222895.1 of Strongylocentrotus droebachiensis. NCBI lineage: Eukaryota > Metazoa > Echinodermata > Echinoidea > Camarodonta > Strongylocentrotidae > Strongylocentrotus > Strongylocentrotus droebachiensis. The sequence goes on along the minus strand of JAVYIG010012839.1, from coordinate 48,195 downwards.
ATAAGATTCGAAAACGGTACGAGGAATCGTCTTCTTTCTCTAATAATCTAATGAAACGTCAAAACTTCCGCGCTTCGCGCGGGAGGGGGAAGCTTCATTCAGATAAGGATTAAGAGTCGAAAACAGTACACCTAAACGTCTGCTTTTTCTCATAATCTAAGGAAACGTCAAAGCTTCCGCGCTTCGCGCGAGAGGGGAAAACTGAATTCAGACAAAATTAATAGGGCTTATTTAGAGTCGAAAACGGTACAACGAATCGTGATCTTTCTATAATAATATGAGGAAACGTCAAAGCTTTCGCGCTTTGCGCGAGAGGGGGAAACTGAATACAGATGATTGGGCTTATTTAGAGTCGAAAACGGTACAACGAATCGTGATCTTTCTCTAATAATGTGAGGAAACGTCAAAGCTTTCGCGCTTCGCGCGAGAGTGGGAAACTGAATTCAGATGAATAGGGCTTGTTAAGAGTCGAAAACGGTACGACGAATCGTGATCTTTCTATAATAATATGAGGAAACGTCAAAGCTTTCGCGCTTTGCGCGAGAGGGGGAAACTGAATGCAGATGATTGGGCTTATTTAGAGTCGAAAACGGTACAACGAATCGTGATCTTTCTCTAATAATATGAGGAAACGTCAAAGCTTTCGCGCTTCGCGCGAGAGGGGGAAACTGAATTCAGATGAATAGGGCTTATTAAGAGTCAAAAACGGTACGACGAATCGTCTTCTTTCTCTAATAATTTAATGTTACGTCAAAACTTCTGCGCTTCGCGCGGGAAGGGGAAGCTTCATTCAGATAAGTATTAAGAGTCGAGAACAGTACATCGAATCGTCTGCTTTTTCTCATAATTTAGTGAAACGTCAAAGCTTCCGCGCTTCGCGCGGGAGGGGGAGAAACTGAATTCAGACAAGGATTAAGAGTCGAGAACAGTACACCGAATCGTCTGCTTTTTCTCATAATTTAATGAAACGTCAAAGCTTCCGCGCTTTGCGCGGGAGGGGGGAACTGAATTTAGACAAGGATAAACATTCGAGAACGGTAGAGCAAATCGTCTTCTTTTTTATAATAATTTAATGAAAGGTCAAAGCTTTCGCGCTTCGCGCGGGGAGGGGGGGGGGGGACTTCATTTAGCCAAGGATTAACAGTCGCAAACGGTACAATTAATCGTCTTCTTTTCCTAATAATTTAAGGAAACGTCTTAGCTTCCGCGCTTCGCGCGGGAGGCCCATCACCCACACCTCCCTAATGAGCGCGCTTTTAAGTGATTCTCTTGCTCACTACCGCCCCTCCCTAAAATAAGATCCTAGCTCCGCGCCTGCATTAAAATAGATAGCTATGATGCTGACTAAATTGAAGAAATAATTCGTATATTTATGTCGTCGAGGAAGATGACCATTTTGCGCATAAATTATGTAAGTACTATAGATAGTCCATAGGAAAAACAATTTAGCCTTCGGCGCCAGGTTTATAGGGTTGAATTTGTAAATATTGGACATTTAATTTTTTCGGTAATTGGTGGCTAGTTTTGTCGGTAATCGTTGGCCTCTACACCCCCCCCCCCCCACTGAAAAAGGTCTAGCGACGCCCCTGGGAGCATCGTATATCTTGTAAACAGATATTTATTACCATGATTAATATAAGAAATACGCTCTGCCATGCCATCATTAAAACCTTCTCAAGCTGATGATATACGCCTCTCGGAAATACCAAAGAGAAGACTTGACATTTTTACAGTTTCACTTTCAGAAAAGAATATAAACTCATGAAATTCTTCCGGTCCCACATGACATGACGATCTAGGAATAAAATATTTATCCTTTTTGTTAAAGGGATAGTTGAGTTCTGCTTTCAGACCGCAAATGCCCTTAAAGTGCATGGTTATTGCTTTTATTGCATTAATAGCTATGAAGGTAATTTTAGACCCCAAAATTGTGTGAAATTAAGCCAATATGATCATACCAATTCAGCTCCACTTGAACAAAAAAACACGGTGACCGTTAACTAATTATTTAATTAAAAATAACAATACATGAGCCGGTTAATTGTGGGTAATATAAGCAACACAAAAATGCCAACAAAAACCAACATCGGCATTGGCTGAAATACGGCGTAAAAGGCGTTATTTCTTTTTTTTTCAACGGTTTTTTCAAATTTTTCAAAATATCTAATATTTGTGGTGGTACACAAAGCATTAACAAATCGTTATATTTCAGCCGTCTCTGAACCGATTTTGATCAAACAAAGATGATTTTGTCATTTAAATATTATGTCCTTTCAAATTTGACACTCAGTTTTTCATTATCTCACACACAAAAAATATGTTGTGTAGCGCCCTCTGCAACAGAACTCAACTATCCCTTTAAAGTCGGGACTACATTACTTAATTTGCAATCAAAATTGGAAAAAGCCGCTATACTGAAATGGGACAGCCAAGGAATTGTACATATTTCAATTTTTAGCAAATCGACCAAAAATCAGTGCAATTTGTTGTAGCTCGCCATATATTATATCTGGACTAATCTATTTAGCTGTACGTTTAAAGGGACAGTTGGGTTCTTGTTTAAGACCGAAAATGCCTCCAAAGAGCGTGGTTATTGCTCTTATTCTTATTTATGACATTTCTAAAATTTTGGTAATTTTAGACCCTAAAAATGTGTGAAATTTAGATTAAATCCGATCATACCAATTCAGCTCCACTTAAAAAAAAAAAATACGGTGACAGTTAATTTCGAATAATAACATTAATAATATTATTTGAAATGCCATCATATCCAGCGCTAGTTTTACCCTATAAATTGTTAACAATATTAACAACCTTTTTCTCTTGTACCGAGACAAAAAATTGAAATTTTTAAGTTCAGGAAATGAATGAAATTAATGATTTCAGGTGGGGATGGCAAGTGCAAGATTTTGACCTTTATTTCAAGTTCAAGTTACAAGTTTATTTGTGTTATAGAAAACACATGTAACAAAATAATTATGATAGAGTATAATCATAACAGTACAAAAAAAATCGTCTATAGGCCTACACCGTATTTCATAACACACAATGCAGAAGAATGAAGAAAGACAAGGACACCTTACCATATTTACCATATTTACCACTTTAAATTTGAGGTGGTAAACCGCTTTTTTTTTAGTACAATAAAATACGCTTCACATTTCTGAATGTAAAACACGAACTCAGTGAATAGAGGTAATATCTTAGGTGCGCGCAGTTGCGATGCATTTGCACGGTTTTTTATTACGTTGCTTCACCATCTTAAATATGAGACGGTCAACCGCGGCGTTTTCTTAATGGTATGATACGCTTCTCATTTTTGTATATAAAATACAGATCTCAGTGAATAGGCGTAATACCTTTGGTGCGCGCAGTTGCGATACATTTGCGCGGGTTGTGATTATGTTGCCGATTTTGCGGCGGTTTACCGCGTCAAATCATGGACCTACTCGAATCTGAACGACCCTTTAACCGCTTAGTGTATACTATGCTTGTGGTCGACGAGGCCACTGACTAGGCGAGGGGTGCGAAAAGAGGCCCTTTCACCTTCTGTTCTCGTATATTTCTTCCATTCTCCTTTCCCACTCTCATGCTCTCCTTCACCTTCTCTCTGCACGGTCTCTCTCTCTCTCTCTCTCTCTAGCTGTACCCCTAGCTACGCCATTGACTATGACGACACGGAATATGGTGATATTTTAAACAAGAATATTTGTTGGGAGAGGGGGGGGGGGGAGGGGGGATGGGGAGGGCCAGGGGAAGATGGTCTGTTGTTAATCTGGTGACGGTCTAGCACTTTCTTTTTGTTGTTGGTGACGATCATGATGATGAATGACGAAGAAGACGATTACGATGATTGAGCATGTCTCGTTTATCTTTTTTTATTATAGAGGCTCAGAAAAATTCTTTGATAGCCGTCCCAAAATGTATATCTATATATGAGTGTGCATGTGTATGTGTTTGAGTGCGTGCGTGTTTGTGTATGTGTGTAATTGTAAATAAATGTATGTATTATACCACTCGCCCCCCCCCCCCCCCCCCCCCCCCCCCAATATCAACCGCCTATAAAATTGTTAACACACACAGCGCCATCTCATGGTAAATTTGCCAACAGTGCGTAACCCAATACCTAATTTCCACTTCATAGACAGAGGACTCGATGTGAGAACGATATTGGTACCATCCTGGTATCCCCGTGTAATCATTATTTTGATGTGATATCACTGGCATGCATACTTTTGAAGAAGAAAATAAAACGAACGCAAATATAAGCCCGATACCCAGATGTGAACAGCAAAAATATGACTGGCAGATATTGAATTAAGTATCATATTCTGCACAACATATCCACAAAGGTTACAAGAACATGAGTGTGATGGGTCATACCAGTGATAAATGCAGGTTAAAAGATTGATTTTTTTCTTTCAAGTATCACTTTACACGATTAAATCATTGAAAACAACAATGTAAGTTGAGATTTTGGTATTGTAACCGACTACATATAGCACTGGATTTGGTGCTAATTATTAAAAAATTGATGCAGTTTTACATTTTAGCTTATCATTTGGGCTCAGAAATAATTCGTCCTTCTTAAAGTGACCTTGTAACATTGTTGAAAGTTGATCAAAAAATTGCATAATGTTTGTATAAAATGTGACTTTTTATATTCTTTCTACTGTACTAATCCTCTAACACGCAAAAATCCTGAAAAGATTCTCAAACCACAAATATACATATGGTTTTCTTTGGAGGTGTCACTGTGCCTCACCCTCTCACAGTGATTAACAGTAAATTCTCCCAACCGTTTTCCATGAAAAAAAAAAGACATAACACAGGCTATATTTTTGTTTTCAACACTTAAATGTCTAGAATGGTTTCTAGAGCCAATTCGCTGCTTTGTGAAGGTTTACATTCACCTAAAATGTAATCAAATTGTAATAATATAGTTGGGAGAATTAAGGAATGGAACAGATCAGTTTTTCCCAATTTATATCATTAATAATGGTCCGTTTTTACTCTAACTGTCAGATAATCTTTAATTGTATATCTAGCATTGAAGGCAATACCTAATTAGCACCACTTTCTCTCATCTGCACAATGTTACAAAGTCCCTTTAATGTTATAGGCTTACATATATCTTTCCAGAATTGCACTCATTTTGTGTGTCCTTTTTCTATAACAATAATATTCTCTCGTGGAAAAAAGTCCGTGGTAGGCCTATTTTCCTATCTCTCTCTCTAATATTCATGTTATTCTCTCTGTCTCTATCTCTCTCATTTTCTCTCCCTCCCTCCCTACCTCTCTATTTCTCTTTTCACTATACTCAAGGCTTTGCACGCATTCTAACGTAACGTTTTTGAATGCATTCGATCTGAAATATTAGCGTGGCCTTCTAAACTAAAGAGATCCCACGCCACAATCGAGACGTGAGCATACTAACGGAGATTCGTAAATCAAAATGTATACTCAAGAAAAGATCTAGTCAATTGATTCAAAGACATTCACAGACATTCCCAGATATGCGCTTCTTAATTATAAAAATGTCTCGCCGACACGTCATTGTTATATTTATGTCAGCTTATTTATTAATGATTTTTGTGTAGATAACGAATTAAATCAAATACTACGAAGACACAATCTTATTTGCATTCAATGGATCCCGGCTGCCTTATCAATCGTACATAAAACAATTCAGTATGTGGTTATGCATGCGGTGTACGCAGAGACCAAAGTCTATTTGTATTGTGCTATCGGCTGAGGTCTCAAATCTGGGGGGTGTTTCACAAAGATCCTAAGTAGAACTTAAGACTAAGTGGGACATAACAATTATGGACAGCCATTGGAGCCTCAAAATAAATAATATTCAAAAGCAGAAATTCAAGTATTTTAGGCTTTTTTATAAATTCCACATCCAGAACATGAATCTCCTTGATGATAGAAAATATGAATGATTTGAATCAACATTTTATGCCTTTTAAAATAACTTTTACAAAATATTTTCAAAGATGTTAATGGCTTTCCATAATTTTTAAGTCCAACTTAGAGATAAGTTCTACTTAGGATCTTTGTGAAACACCCCCATGGTCTTTATTTACAAAAACATTTTAAATCCATGAGTCAGGTGGAGATATCAAACAAACAAACAAAATCTGAAGATTGTACAGACTATAGCTGAAGAGCATTTTCACGACGTATACTAAGTACCTGGGAATAATAAATCACACATGCAGTTTTCGACATCCTCTTCCACGTTGCCGTGCAGATAGGTAAGTTCTTCACTTATTAAGCATCATTTTTATGACTTTTGGAAAATATATTGCAGCATGGCTAAACTAGCTTTTATTGATTTCAACAAGTTTTTTGTTCCTTGTCGAACCATTCGTTGAAATTGATTGAATAGACATTTCAGAGTAAAAGGGAGCCATTGGAAGCTTGGGAATTTTGGAAGAACTTTGTGTGTGTGTGTGTGTGTGTGTGTAAGCGAGGGGAAATAGGGTATTGTGGATTATTTTATTGTTAAAAAAAGGAACTCAACATTTTGGTAATGAATGAATGAAAGATGAAACGAAATGGTAAAGGGAGGGGGTCGTGAGTGAGAAAGAGAGAGCGAGAGGGGGGGGGGGGGGGGAGAAATTGAACCAAAAGTGAGAAATAAAGAAAACACGTTAGAACTAAGTGAGAACAAGAGGGAAAATGAAGAAGGGGGATCAAGAGAAGGATGGAAAATGTTGAGTTTCAGAAGCGTATGCATGGTAAGCACTAGCATTTTGGAGGTTTGCATGCTCGGTTAGAACCCTTTTTTTTGGGGGGGGGGGGGAGGGAGCAACATTGACGAAAAAGCAAATATTTGCATGTGCTCGAGTCATGAATATACCAAACAAAAGCATTAGTCTTAGAATGGATGCCACGAAATCAGAGATCTTAAAAATGCTAAGATCATATTTGAGTGTAACGCGTTTTGATTCCACTACTATTTTCGTTAGGCAATGTCGTTTTCCAAATTTACTACTGTTGCAAACGTTGCAGCAGCGATAAATTTGCATATACAATCAGCTGTGTTGACGAGAGCAATAATCCATTTGTCAACACAACGGAATTTTATGGGAAACTGCAATTTGTTCCCTACTCCAAGCCTGTCTACGGTTGGGAAAGTAACACATTTGGAAAACGACATTGCCTCAATAAAACAGCCGTACAATCAAAACGCCCTATCCAAAAAAATGAAAGGAGTACTTTTAGTGCCATTTTTAATCGAAAAAGAACCTACCCAATTGACAAAAACAATGACATTATTTCAATGCCTTGTGTCGCTAGTTGGAATTTTATGGGCTCCAATACCAGCTAAATTTATAAAATTCTCATTAATATGCATAACCGTGAAGAATAGCTTAGATTAAGTATCTTATGTGGAGAAAATGTAGTTACAGTCATGAGAGAATGAAACGGAAAATGTGGTAGAGAAAGAAAGAGAGAAAGAGACACAGTGAGAGAGAGAGAGAGAGTAGTGAGTGTGTGCATGTATCCCTATTATTATATACATTTAAATGATGAGCCGAAAAACACCTTTGTTTCAATACAGCAATATTGTTTTCTCTACTTCAGTACCTAGAAATATCAAAGTGAAAACCATGGCGCGCCCCGGCATGCTCATCGCCCTGATCGTCGTATTCCAAACCTTGATTTCCTCGTCGAGGTCGGAGTTCGTCTTCGAAGATGTCTTCAATGATCCCGAACGCGACACCTTCCTCCACGGGACCTTCCCCGAGGGATTCATCTGGGGTGCTGCTACGGCAGCCTATCAGATCGAAGGAGCTTGGAATGAGGATGGAAAAGGTAGTTATATTTGATCAGATTTTGATTTTCTTCTGCATTCATGTAAGTATACAGTTTTCCGATAATAATAATATAAAGTACAATCAATATTTTTCTGACAATGAAGTATAAATAAGTAAATATATAAATTGTTATTTAAAAACAAAAAATAATAATAAACTGTCATAAATACTAAATTTCCTCAAACATTATAATACATTATAACATTATTTGCGGGTGTGGATCTGATTGGATGTGATTCTTTCAATCCAGACGATAACTGGCATATCTTATATTTAAACTTTACATAGTAGTCGAAGTTGATGTAATTTGATACTAGCCCAGGGCCCCGTCTCATAAAGAGTTGATATCAACGCTCAAAATACACGGGGGCGGTGGGCGATTCGCCACCGTGAGCTCCATAATCGCCCCCGTCAGGTTGCTCACGGGGGCGATTGCAAAATTAAAAATCGCCCCCGTGGAATTATAAAATAAAGATTATCTTTTCTGATATAACTTTAACACAATATTAAGTATCAATTTTCAAACCTTAAACCAATGAAATGGAACTTAGATGGCGCTATCTCTCCCAGATCCCATCTCTATGAGTATTACCGATACAAACAAACAGAAGCTCACACTATATGGGGCCTGTCACCACGAAATGAGTCTAGTTGGTCAAAAATTGTATTCCTGTTTTTAAGTATTATATGAATCTACATTAAGTAAGCTTTAAATTAAGGGGTCACACATTAAAATTGATAAATTATATCCAGGGGGGGGGGGGGGGGGGGTAAGAGGACATTTTTTTTTTTTGTTGAAAATTTGACATTTTGCTCCGTTGGGGGGGGGGGGGTGCGGTCACCTTTTTTAGGTCAGTCATGGGAATAATTTTTTTTTTTTTTTAAATAATACATGTAAAAAAAAAAAAAATCAAAGGGGGGGGGGGGTTATGGGGGTTATGGGGGGGGGGGTTTACACACATACACATACCAAGGGGGGGGGGGGGTTGCCCCCCTGTGTACGCGCCTGACCTCGACCAGTAAATCAATATCGAGAAGAAGAACAAGACCAAAGATGTTACAGGGGCGGATCTAGGCGGTTTAGGGGGTTTAACCCTCCTACACCCCCCCTCCCCCTTGGGCTGCCAAATGAAAATGTGATGTGCATAGAAAAATGCCATCATGTGTCCAGACCTACACAGTATAGATGTCAGTAAATGCCAGGAAAGCATCACTTACGGGGGTTCAACAATCACTGTCTATACGGGGGTTCAAAATAGCAACAATAAAAATCGCCCCGCCGCTATGCGGCTCGTGGACGATAAATGATAATGATAAAAAACAAGGAATTTAGCAGTCTCATGGGTACCAATTCAATGGAAATTTGTATTAAAATAAGAGCCCCCGTCAGCACTAAAAGAGGCCCCGTGAGAAGGCTCACGGGGGCTCTTTTTTTTGGGAAGAGCCCCCGTGGACAAAAAATTAATTTGAGCCCTGTATCATTCGCAACTATAAGAGATAGGAGACTGCGAACGTGCGATTGATTGGAGCAACTCTTTACAAAACGGGACCCAGGGATTGTATATTATGATGCGTTTATATAATGCTATAAAACGGTCTTGGGTTTGTTTTTAATAACAAATAAATATGTTTGCATTGCAATATATGTCACCTATATAGACATTATTTGGCCTACTGTGTTTTAATTGTTTAATATCTATCTATTTATCATCTATTAATTCATCTATTTATTCGTTTACTCATTTATTCATTTGCTTATGTATTTACTTACCATTTTTTATTTCATATTTCACCTTTTCAAATTAGATGCTATGATTAAGTATTGTATAATTACAAATAAGTTTTATTTTCCATGTCATTTTATATATTTTTTGTTCCATGTTGTGATTGAGTTATGTCAATGAAATTATTTGGATTGAATTTATTGAATTTACCCCCTCACCGCAGGGCCAAATATCTGGGACGCATTCACTCACATACCTGGAAAGACCTATGACAACCAGAACGGCGACGTCGCCTGCGACAGCTATCATAACTTTGAACGCGACGTCGAGATGGTCAAGGAGCTCGGTCTGACGCACTATCGGTTCTCTCTCTCCTGGTCAAGAATATTCCCGACTGGGTTCACCCATTCTCTTGTACCTCCAGTACTGAAGAATTGACATTTTCTCACAGCTTTCAAGAGGTGTCTGAAAACACATGTTTTCTAAATTGTTGTAATATTCCTTTCTATTTGTATAATAATGTTCTCTTTTTGTTTTTTGGTAAGTATTTCTTGTTGACAGTTTTGTATCTAATGAAAGGCGCTTTAAAAATGTTATATTATAATTATTATTATTACATCCATTTTCACTGTCCTGATTCACGTTATGTCAAGATATTTATTTTATTATAAGTTTCATCCCGTTCACTTGGTTGTGATATTCCAGATATTTATCTTTGTAAAGTTGTCACGTGGTAATGGAAATGAATGGTTTTCAATTCCATTCGATAGACCGACAGCCTGAACCTTCATAAGGTGAACCTTATTGTTCTCGATCGTGGGCCGTACGTCTGGTGAACGTTCTGACAATACATTTTTCTAGCAGTTCCGTGAGACTTACATTGTCGGTCTCGAAGGCTATCGATCTCGTGGGATGTAGCCCGTGATAATTAATTTAAAAAATATAGAGCTGGCCCAAAATTATAGAGACTTTTACAGAAAATGTAAGCCAGAAAACGAGTCAGAAATAAGAATTAAAAAATATATAGTTGTAAATAAATGTTAATAAATGAAGTAAAAATAACTAAAAGGAAGATGAGAGATAAATATTCACAATTTCTCACCATATATGCTATTTTTTCGAGAATCTAATCTTGTGTGTCATTGCTTTGACTTCTTTCCAAATCATTTTCCAAGTGCAATTTTCTCATAATAATTATATATACATTAATTTCGACAATTCTCTAACAACCGACCAACAGATGAATCCCGCAGTGGTGCATATAACCATCGTCTTATTGATGCCCTCGATGATGTTGGTGTCCAACCCTCTATTATCTTCTATCCTCCAAATGACTTAAGAATGATTACAATGAATTTAGGTTCGGAAGCACCAAGAATGAATCCTGCCAAGCACCTCTTTACTACACCTGGGTCGAGAATGGCCACACAAAAAGAAAGAAGAAGCTTGCCAAAGATTTCCAACTTTGCCCTAGCTCATGCATCATACCTTAATGATGTCATACTTTTGTTGTTACCAATACAGGTGAATCCCGCAGGGGTGCAGTACTACCACCGTCTGATTGATGCCCTCCTGGAAGCTGGTATCCAACCCGCTGTTACCCTCTACCATTTCGATCTTCCACAGATGTTAGAAGAACTCGGCGGATGGGAAAATGAGATGATGGTCCTCTACTTTCAAGCTTATGCCGATTTTTGTTTCAATGAGTTCGGCGATAAGGTATTGAATAATACTTCATCAGGGTCTGTTGGAGTGATACTACCCCCCCCCCTCTCCACACCCCTCATTAAACTTTTCTGGCGGCAAATTCGAATGTTGTAATGGCTGTCGGCATATCACAACATTTAACGGCTTCGCCCCTTTTTCATATTTGTTGCTTGTCCACAAATTCGGTCTGACCACCCTCCCGCATTATTCAAAATGCTCCCACGACACCACTAGGCCTCAGATCACAGTCTTAAATCATTATGGTACTACTCTTCCATGAGTGGAGAAATGATAATTGGGATGGGGCTGGGGGCAACAAAATAAAATGACAACGCCATAATGATTATTGATTGATTAATAGGAAAAAGGAAATCTTGGATATCACGACGATTGTCAAAGCGGACATGACCTCTTCTGTCTCAGTATAATAGGCGTTTATCAAGAGGGTGGTTTGGGTGAGAATAGTGTCGGACCTTTCAAGATCAGCTCTGTTGACATTCTTCATAACTGACTTTTCTTTTTAAAAAATGGAGAAAAGAGATAAATAATAGTTTTATGTTGTTTGCGTTGTCGTTGTTTTTAAGTGGCGATTTGTTTTCCATGCACCGCAGAAGCCCCATTTTCTCGTCCAGTCACAATTCTGTACTTGTCTTAGGTCGTACAAGTTAAAGTTCTGGGGGCTCGATAGGTCGAATGGATGGAGGGGGTGAGAAGGGTACCATCGGATCTTCCAAGAAATAGACATAATGATGAAATCAGATCGGAAAATATGTAGGAATGAAGTAGAATATTGAATATGAAATAAACAAAAATGACATCCACAACATACCTAACTAAAATAATGGTCGGTTGGTTAGTTATTTAAAGTGGACAGATAAACTTTTAAGGTTCTTTATCTTTACTTCTCTGGGTTTGTTTGCAGCTTGTTCAACGTGGTATGTGCATTTTAACACGTACGTAAATATTGCTCGCATTATGTTATTATAGTCTGGTTGAATTGCTCTTCTTTGTGTATTCTATGTTCTGATACAATGTATGTTAAAGGGTGAGTAAACTGACGAATACAGGGGAACGCCATCTTCGTCTCCTAGTTAGCGACTTAATCTCTACATGAATAGCGTTCCCGAAACAGACCGAAGTTCTCCTCACGCTTCGGTTTCGCGTATGTTACACGAACGTGATTGCTGCGGTCACATCCCGTAGTCGTCCCGTCTGGCCCCGAGTCAGGCCTGTACACCCCCTTTAATGAATTATTATTGTTTAAAGAAAAAAGTAAAGCGCATAGAATTATTTGTTATAAGCACTTTCCATCACTGTTATTACTATAATCATTATTATTTTGTTTTAAATATATCTATAGGTAAAGCTTTGGTTTACCATCAACGAGCCCAAGGTGATTGCTATTCAGGGGTACGAGGCAGGCATATTCGCACCGGGAAAGACGCGCCCGGGCTACGGAACCTACCGCGTCGTGCATACCATGCTGAAGGCACACGCGCGTGCGTGGCACACGTACGATCAGAAGTACCGCGCGACACAGGGCGGGAAAATTTCCATCGTCTTCAACTCGTTCTGGTCAGAGCCGGTCGACCCAGAGAATCAGGCCGATGTTGAGGCGGCGGAGAGGATGAGGCTGTTTGAACTCGGCTCCATGGCGAATCCCATCTTTGGAAACGGTTTGTATCATAAAACACGTGGGTTCGGGAAGGGGGGCAGGCATCACAAGGGCGGGTGTGAAGAGATGGAGGGGGGTGGGGACCGGTCTTTGCCAATAATTATATCAACAATAACGTTTATTATAATAATAATAATAATGATACTAATAGTGACAATTATAATACATATAACAATACCTGGTAGTAATAATAGTTACATTTCTAAGCGCTTTACAAAGTAGCTATTCCTATTATTACCCCGGTTATTGGATTCATTACTCTGATCAGGTGCCATTCTCAAGCGCAAGCATTTCGCAAGCATTTCGCAAGCATTTCAACCCAACCACACATACACTTACGTCGCATCCTGACTAAACGGGTATTATTATCCTTTATAGAGACGAGCTTTGTAGAATAAGTTGAATTTTGAATTTGAATTTGAAATAGATGTTTGAGTATAACATTTGAATTCGAATCTGACATTTAAATTCCAATTTGAATTTGAATCTGACATTTAAATTCCAATTTGAATTTTAATTCAAATTGGAATTCGTTTGTAGGAGGCTGTTCGGAGCTCATCAAGGATGTAGTAGGGAACTTAATTGAGGTTGCTCTCAAGCTCTATGTGGCGTGTCATTTTTTCATTAAACTTTATTCGGATTTTGGATTTGAATTACGATTTGAAATTAAAATTAAAATTTGAATTTGAATTGAAATTGAATCTGAATTGAATTTGAATTTGAATTGAATTGGAATGTGAGTTTGAACTTGAATGTGAATTTGAATTAGAATTGGATTTGAAACTTGAATTTAAATTTAAATTTGAATCTACAATTTGAATTTGATTATGAATTTGAATTTGATTATGAATTTGAATTCGAATTTAAATTTGAATTGAATATGAATTGTTATTGAATTTGAATTTGATTGTAGGAGACTATTCGGAGCATAGCTAGAATGTATAGTAGGGATACTGAGTCGTGCCCATTGTCTTACTGTGTATCGTGTCTCTTTATTAAATTATATTCGGATTTGGATTTGGATTTGGATTTGAAATTTGAATTTATAAAATGAAATCTACAATTTAAACTTTTGTTGTAGGAGACTATCCGGAGCTCGTCAAGGCTGTGGTAGGGAACATGAGTCGTGCTCAGGGACTTACTGTGACCCGTATGCCTTCATTCACTCCTGAAGAACAGCAGCTCATAAAGGGTACAGCTGACTTTTTTGGTCTCAACCACTACTCAACAAGGTAACCAGTCAATATGTGCATGGGGTGTAAATGTTGGGGAAGGGGGGGGGGGGGGGGGAGGGGGGGGGGGGGGGGGGTACCAACCGGAAAAAAAAAATTCTGGAGAAATCTTAACTAGACCGGAGGGTTTTAAAAATGATAGTATTTGTTCTGTTTGTATATTTAGTCAAGACAGCCTTGAGTCAGTTTGGTGCTGTGACTGAAATATTAGGAAAAACTCTGGAAGGAATCTGTCCAGATGTAGCACGTACTGGTTTAACAGTTTTCTTGTTCTGAAAAAGTTGGTTGAAAACGTTCCATCTTCTTGTCTCCGTGCAGATTTGTTGCCTACAAGAAACCTGAATTCAACCCCGTACCTACTGTGTATGATGATTTCCAGGCGGAGTTCAGCTCTGATCCGGTCTGGCCACAAGCTGCCTCTGAATGGCTAAAGGTATGTCTTTTATTTATTGACATCTTTATTTAAAAAAATGAAGATAGTGAACGGAAGAACACAGGTAAGCTCGTGGAAAGGTTGGGCTTGGAAGAAGCTATGGAGGAAATGGTAAAAAGAAGTGGATTGGAAAGGGAAGATGAAACTGTGAAATGAGCGTGGGATCTGGAAATGAATGACATCAGATGAAAAGGAAAGCCGAAGATTTCATGGAAAGATATGGTGAAGAAAGAAAGCAGTAATGTTGGTCTAAATGAGAAGGATTCTTGAGACAAGAAGAAGTGGAGGAAAGGACTGTCATCATGGCGCGAAAATCAGTTACCCCTCGTGGGTGGTAAACTGCTGACGTCAATGAAATGAAGATGATGATGAATGAAAAAAGTAGATACAAGACTGCTTTGGTGATCTTCGGAACTTGTTTAGTTTAATAACATGTTTTACATTTCTTATTGAATTGCCGGATGTTGTACGACAATTGCGAAACTTGCTTCTCGTCAGCTTCCAGCACTAACAAACCTAATCGCTAACTGCAAACCCTAGTCCAGATATAGGCCAACCGCACCCTAACCCTATACCTTTGACAAAATAAAACCCAGAGAAACAGATCACTTGTATAAAATGAAAAATGATCCCCCAAATATCCACATCATTTTTAAACATGGAGAGGAGTTACACTTTTAGAATAATCACTGCCTAAGTGATGGCGATAATTCATGAATAACTTTTGGTTAGGAGAGCGGGGATTAACAAATTCTTGGCATTAATAGTATTCCAGTTTTAAAAAAGTTTTCTAATCGGTGCATTATAATTTCGCAATAACATTTACATTTCCGCATTGTATATTCAGGTTGTTCCATGGGGCTTCCGCCGTCTTCTGAATTGGATCAAGACTAACTATGGTGACGTACCCATCTACGTCACAGAGAACGGTGTATCTCAGCCAGACGGGCCCCTAAACCTGGATGATGAATTGAGAACCAAGTACTATCGATCGTATATCAATGAAGCTCTCAAAGGTAAACACTATTTTAATTTGCATGATATGATGATAATAACGATAATCATAGTAGTAGAAGTAGTAAACAAATATTGACTGTTTTGTGGGGCACGGTTAAAACTATTGCCCGAGTAGTCCAGATTCAGTCCGTTCGTTCTTTTTATCCCCCACACACATCGCGGTCTCTCCATTGATCGCGCAATCCCCAAAATTCAGAGGAATGGCTAAGTCTACTCTCAACGTTGAGGGTGTGTTATTTTATCAGCTGATTGTGTGCGCTAAACGAAAACGGTACAGAGGCTGGACTATTGCCCGAGGTGATCTCGAAACTGTCCTGTGCCCTGTGACAAAATTGAGGAGCATAGTGTAGTCAGGAGATCGATCGCCGAGGAGTTGTAGTTTTAATCGAAACCTGAAAATTAAACGGTCAATATTTTTTTAATAAAAACGCAACCACACTGTCAATTCTCAAACATACTTTAAATTGCTTTTTTCCCCTTCCTATTCGCCATGCGGTAGCTCTCTTGTCTTTGCAATACTATAATTTCATTTTACAATTTGACTTTTAAGTATATCGTGAGTACTGTTTTACCATAATTTTTTTTTTTTTTCCTCAGCATCCAAAATTGATGGTGTCAACCTGCAGGGGTATTTCGCTTGGACTTTGCTCGACAACTTTGAATGGGCTTCGGGAGTCAGCGAACGCTTCGGTTTGTACCACGTCGATTTCAACGATCCTGCGCGTACTCGACGCGCCAAGAATTCGGCGCTCACCTACACCCAAATCATCAAGGATAATGGATTTCCTTCTGACGAAGAAGCCAAAGTAGAATTGTAAAATTTAACAGTATTTTATATTTTTTTATAGTATACTTGAGTAAAAAAGCTGGTAGGGTCCATGCAAATATTTAATCATGTGTTCGGACAGGTTCGTTATACCGACAGGCGATTTCGGACGGTAATTTGAAAAAGATTGCACGCA
This sequence comes from Strongylocentrotus droebachiensis, assembly GCA_035222895.1. NCBI lineage: Eukaryota > Metazoa > Echinodermata > Echinoidea > Camarodonta > Strongylocentrotidae > Strongylocentrotus > Strongylocentrotus droebachiensis. Next base: position 31,613 of record JAVYIG010012839.1, on the reverse strand, counting down.
ATATTTTAAGAATTATTGATGACAGCGTTATAAAGGACACATATTCATGGGTCATGGTGGTTAGTGCTATTTCATGAATCTTTTTCTTTAGATCCAAAGGTAAAAGAGTAGGTTTATTTTATGGTAAAGTGTCCGAACACACACAAAAGAGAAGAGGTAAATGTGAACATTAAACTACAACCTACCCCCATCTATCTGACATTCTCATTCTCTGACATATTATCAAACTATTCGGATCCCCCCCCCAGATCTTTAACTCTGTGCCCCCTAGATGACTGGATACACACTATGCCCCTGCCTCTATGGAATAAATACTGTTAGTCTTCCAATTAGCCAAATTCAATGATATTTCTACTATGTATGATCAGTGAATCATTATAACTGTAAAGGTTCGTTCAGATATGACGAGGATAAACTGCGCTTTTTGTTGTTGTCGTGTGAGTGTTTGTGTGTGTGTGCGTGTGGATGTATACTGTAATTCGCTTCCTATTTCTGAATCTCATAATACTGTGAATACGCGCAAGTCTTTTTACAGTGCCATATCTGAACAAGCCTTCATTATGATTTTTTTTCTCATATTGCTTGGACTTTCAAACGATACAAATAAAGCATGGGCAATAGTAAATGTATTGTGTATTCATCTATTTTATTGATTTGCATGATTAGAGCAGACGGATAATGTTTGTCGCCGCTTTGTGTGTAAGCGAGACCCATCCCCTCTGTTCTCGATGCAGGCTAGGATTCGGGGAAACTCTCTATTTCTTAGTCGGAATGTTAAGCTGAGGCCCCTTCTAATAATGATAATAATATATTCATTAATTTTAATAGGGCTCTGACACAATTACTTTCACAGCGCCTTACATGATATAAAAGTGGGGAAAATCAGTTAAGTAAATAAGTTTTCAATCGTTTTCTAAAAGTGTTAAGGGTGCGTTCAATCGAATTTTCGAAGCTAGAATCACAAACATGAATCACAATTCAAAACGCCGTTACAAAAAGCAAGGTCACTGCGGTTTGCGTTCAAGCGATTTTTCATCAACGCTGATTCTAGCTCATATTGCGAGCCAAACCACTGCGCATCACACTGCGCAGTATGGCCCAGGAACTTCGGCGCGCGCTTTCTGGAATTGTTTACGGCCGACTGTCGTTTTGAGCATAGATCGCAATAATAAGACAAAGAATGAGAAGGTGATAGAAGGAAGAAACAAAGAATAACATAAGGAAAGACAGAAAGATAAAGTCGATAGAATGATTAAAACAAAGAATAACATAAGAGAAGGTGAAAGAAGGAAGAATCGAAGAATAACATAAGGAAAGACAGAAAGAGAGAGTGATAGAATGCTTAAAACAAAGAATTACATAAAAGGTGATAGAAGGAAAAAACAAAGCATAACATAAGAATAGAAGGAAGAAACAAAGAATAACAAAAGAGAAGGTAATAGAACGAAAAAACAAAGAATAACATAAAAATAGAAGGAAGAAACAAAGAATAACATAAGGAAAGACAGAAAGAGAATGTGAAAAAAGGAAGGAACAAAGAATGACATAAGGAAGAACAGAAAGAGAAAGTGATAGAATGATTAAAACAAAGAATAACATAAGAGAAGGTGAAAGAAGGAAGAATCAAAGAATAACATAAGGAAAGATAGAAAGAGAAAGTAACAGAATGATTAAAACAAAGAATAACATAAGAGAAAGTGATAGAATTATAAAAACAAAGAATAACATAAGAGAAGATGATAGAAGGAAGAAACAAAGAATAACACAAGGAAAGACAGAAAGAGAAATTGATAGAATGCTTAAAACAAAGAATTACATAAGAAAAGGTGATAGAAGGTAAAAACAAAGAATAACATAAGTATAGAAGGAAGAAACAAAGAATAACATAAGAAAAGACAGAAATAGCAAATGATAGAAGGAAAAACAAGGAATAACATAACGGAACAGGCCACGATGGTATAGTGAACGCAAATTGCATGCAAAGCGGGCGCGCGGTTTTTCCCAAACCGGAAGAGGCTTCGTCATACAATCATGATTGAGAACTCCGTCCGTTCAATCGAATTTTAGCGACCGTGATTCTTTTGAATCATGATACAAAACGCATTTTTTTTCAGCGTTTCATGTTTGTGTTTTCAAACACGTTTATTTTTACGACCGACGAAAAAATCGCTTGAACGCATTGCGTTTTAAACTAAACGTCTTTAGAAACCGTGATTCTAGGGTGAAAAAGTGTCGATTAAACGCACCCTTAGTGTGGGTGCTGTACGGTTCCAGAGAAGATGAATCCAGAGGCCAGGTGCATACGATCGACATTCGAAAAGCATTGCCATCTCTCACTGTGCAATCGTATCGGAATGTTATGCATGCATTGGCGCCCGTGTTTCTATGTGGCGGATGAAAGAGAATCTCCTGGACTATCTGGACCAATTTGTTAGAAGTCTGTAGCATCTAGCAAAGAAAGGTATGACAACGCAGACCCAAAGTTGGGTCGATTCTACCCGATCTAGCCCACGCACCCAAATCTGTCAGTGGGAAGAGTGGACATTACAAAAAAAAAAACACTTTAAAATACAACAAAATCCTTCGGGATGGGGCGTTTAAAAATCAGCCCCTGCAAATAGAGAATATTTTCCCCCATGAGCTCCATATCTATAATTTCGTGAGAAGGAAAAGCTATTATGGCTATATTTATATGGCTCTATACGTTAAACAAATATAATAACTGACATAATTGTAAATCGGGAAGAGGAGGTAAAACTCCCCTAAAAAAGAAAACACACCAAACAACCCCAAACAAACCTGTGCGTCTTCAAAATGCTCTGGAAGTAATTTTTCCCCTTTACATTCTTTACATTGATAACCCAAAAGTGGTTCTTTCCATTCAATTCAAATTTCCATAGTTCATTTTTTACTATAAATTATGATTTTCTTGAGGTACAAGATGCTACCAACTAATCCCTTCCTTGAGAAATTATCAAATGTTTTTTTTTATTTGTATAGATTATTAAACAAAATCTTCAAAGCAGCCAGCAAATAATGACAGTTTTATTTAAACACTCATTTTACAATATATAATAATAATGTTGTTAGGCAACTGGGCTATATGAGTGCCATATTAGAATTAACAATATAAAAAATCCTCTATTAAATCACGTGAAACAGGTGGGAATGTTTTTGGCTACTTTTAAGAAGGCAATCAACTTTTAGAATTTTCTATATTTAATAATTAGTAATTACCGAAATTTTAATACTCAAGATTGCTCTATGTAAATTTGTAATTTATTTCACACAAGTCCAATATTTTACAAACTGAAAACCCTAACAGTATTCGACATAAATTCGCTACAAAGTTTACTGATCATGTTTAAGTACACTGTTGGTCATAATGGTGGAATAATTTTTTTTTACCCCGATTTATGGAAAGATTTTAACAATGATTTATTCCTACTAGATCTAGATAATAGTATACATTCTCAGATTCTCAGGAAAATGCAATGAATTATTGAAAATCATTTTCTTTGTTTTTTGTTGTATTTGTGGGGGCGGTGACGTACCCTAGCCCCCGCTGCGTACAGTCATGATTCAGTGGCTAAGCAATGGCCTCGTTGATTTGAGCCCCCAGGGTCAAAACCGTGTCGATATGCTTTATTAGTGCCCTTTTATGAGGCATTATTCCTCATTACTGTCAGTTATGACTTAAGGACGTAGGTTCCCTAGTAGATTAGCATAGCAGCATACACATGCTTTAAAAGTCACGCAAGACAAACACTTACAAATTATTATTCAATAAAATCCGAGAATGTATACTATTATCTAGATCTAGTAGGATAAATCATTCTTAAAATCTTTCCATAAATCGGGGAGAAAAAAAATGTATTCCACCATTATGACCAACAGTGTATTTAAATAATATGCTCCCTCTTTCATTTCAAAACTTTTACATTACGATTAAAGCTATTCACTCTTACCCTACCCGTAATTCCTCAAATTTTCATCTATATAGTAAACCCGAAATTACTTATTGCCCATAGATCCATAAGACACCATGGTCCTGTCCTGATCATTATCACCATTATCATCATCATCATCATCATTATCATCATCATTATCATCATCATCATCATCATCATCATCTTCATCATCATCATCATCATTATCATCATCATTATCATCATCATCATCATCATCATCACCGAAATTTGTATTTTCAATTACCTATCCGTTTCTGCTTAATAAATGTGTTAATATATTTCATGAGTTTTGTCTGGGGCTGTCGTATTATCAAGCAATCTGCTTACAATGCAATCCTTCTTCCGCAAATAATTTTATAATGTTTTATAATGTATGAGGAAATTTAGTATTTATGACGGTTTATCAATTCGTTTTTGAAAATAACCATTTGTATATATATATATTTATATATGAATTTGCTTATTTCATTGTCAGAATTTTTTTTATTGTACTTGATATTATTATAGTTATAGAAAAACTGTATGCTTACATGAATGCAGAAGAAAAGAAAAGAAAAAATCTAAATTAAAATACTTCTGAGTTTAAAAAGTAATGAGACTGGGCTCTGATGGGGGAATTCTACACAATTTGCCTTAAGTTTTATAACCACCAGGTTTTATGCATTTCTTTGCATTTTCCACCCATGCCCACAAATTGTAAAGTCATTATCTTTACCTGAGGACTCTATAAAGGCAAAGGGGATATTTCTAATAGGATCACGGATTTGATGTGTGCAGAATGGGACACTCTTTACTGCTTCATATAAAGCCACATATATTCTTAAAACTAATAAATTGGGGCTTAAAATATAAACATAAATCAATCAATATTAATAGTCATTAAAGGGCAAACCAACCCTTGTAATATAATCAGTGTTATGAAAGAGGAAACTCATAGAAAAAGAATGGCGAAAGTCTGAAATAAATTATAACAATAATAAAAAAGTTATGAATGATTGAAATATGAGATCATTGCAGCTATCCGAATCTCAAATGTGGAATGTTGTTAGTATATTGTGACGTTATGAAGGATTAGTATCCCGTTTGTCGTGTACAACCATATTATATACTAATTTCTGCTTTTCTCTAAAGTGCCTTCACCATTTGGGCACTATACCTAACACATATTATGAAGAGTATAATATCACAGGTCCTCTAAAAAGGAAAGACAATCCCAAGTCATACATTTCGAATAATTGAAATCTTAGTCTTTTTGTGTGTTGGAACAAATGGGAAAGTTGTCCACCTATACATCACAGAGACATTACCGACACAGCAATTTGAAGAGCCGGTACCTATAGTCATTACAATTTTTAAAATTCATTACTTTCTCACTTTTTGTCCGATTTCCTTCAAACTTTACCTGGCACTTTTCTGATTTTCCTACGCTCCTCTACAGTAATTTACTATCAAGGTGGAATTTCCCTTAACTTTGTCATTCTTCCGTAATTGTGTAAAATATATAACAACAAATAATACACAACTGTTTGCATCTAGAAGAAGGGTGTAAAAAACAGTTCAATAACTCACTGCGTAGACAGAGCGTTTTAGGCAGCAATCCAAAATTTATTGGTCGATCAAAAACACATCGAACAGTTAAGCTGATATACGTGTCTACATTTAACACTATTCCATTTAATTCAGTTCAAATAATTTCAATTTTCATGAACTAATCAAAACAAGAAAAATCCTTACATGAATTGTATATAAAATGACCATAACAAAATGTCAGAGAAAATGAAGCTTATTTGTAATGATATAATATTGAATGTCTATAAGTGACCAAAGCATTTAATGAAACAAGATATATAAGCAAAGTAATATCATAAATTAAGTAGAATTTCAAGGAATTTGAGAAATCCAGTAAGTGCATGATACAAATGATTATATCGACATTAACTTATCAACAAGGACACATAATTTACATAATAATGATTTTGAATTATTACATATTTTTAAGTGTAGTGATATCTTTAGTCCTTATCAAAATGAATTTTCCTGTCATCATAACATTGACCATTGCATTTGCATTCCCCGCTATGAGGTTACTGGCCCGACCCCTTTTCACTGCGCCGTAATATTTGATAATACGGGTTCAAAATGTCAACGTTAGGCCTATTCTAAAGCATTTTCACAATTAACCATCATTGGATTTGATGAGATGAAAATCTCTATGTGGAAATTTAACCTGGGGCAAAAAGATCATTATTAAAAAAGAAAGAAAAGAAAAGAAAATCTTCTCGGGAGGATCCAGAGTGTGTCAGGCTAGTTTCATTTCAGGTTTTATTTTGTTAACATTAAAATAGCACTGGTTTATGATCATACCATATTTAAATTTGTAGCAACATAACTACGTGGTGTAGTTCTACCACTTCCACTCTTGGGTACTCGTAAGATGCGTCTCCGTGGCACCGCGATGCTACATAACACGCCTGGGATTTTTGATAATAGCCTACTATAAAAGGATATTGTAACTTATTCCCAAAGCTTTCCAATGAAGTTTTTGGGAAGGTGAATTAAATTGCCTGGAGTATGGAATATCAGTCTTGCCCACAAGTTCCGCGGCCGACTTCCATTTAGACTGGAATCACCATCTTAGATGATAGTATAGTCGACTTATACGTGTATGTTTACAATATGAATTGATATTACAATCCATAATGCTTTAATATTTTTATTTGCAATTTCCGCTTACGAGAAACTCTTTAAAAAGCGCTATGGACATTGTATTATTATCGGGACAGATTCAAACGTCATTCTGCTATCGATATGTATTTTCAGTGCGCTAAAGTGGATGGCGGTACATGATGACTACAATGGGAATATACTAGAAAGATGCATATCGACGTAATACATTGTAATATATCAATAGTGAAACTACCCAGTGTTTACTTGAGTAAGTTGTTCTAAGTATACACGATGGAGTGGATGGATTTCTCCATAATAATCCTGACCTAATAATAATCCTAATAATAATCGTAACATAGCATATATCTGAATAAAAACCTTTTTTTTTTTTAAACAACGGCTTTGACAAACTCTAATTAATTGCAATATCGTTTACAATACAATACGATACAATAATATTTTAGAAAAACAGTTGAACAAACACAGCATAAGTACATGAATTTAACTAAACGAGTTTTGGGACTAAAACAATGAGACAAAGCTACTCTACAATGCAAATAAAATAACATTGCTATGTAAACTATATTATATGTTATTTCATCCCTAGTCGGTGATAAAAAAGAAAAGAAATTCACATTTGGTATACAATTGGACCACTACATTCACTTTGTCTTGCCGTTATTGAAATAGGATTGAATTAGATAAGAAGATCTAATAAGAAGAAAAGAAGTCATAAGAAGGCTTGTTGGTACTGAACATCAAACATAAGTTTGCTTAAATTACAAAGGTAATTACAATAATTGGAAATGCAACAGGAAAACAATGTAGTGATTAACATGTCGATGCGAAATAAACGTCGTAAAATACTGCAAGTATAGTTCAGAGGTTAATATATTAACTGATGCAATCCAGGTTCATGCGACACCCGGGCCAGATAACATAATATTTTTGTTGATATATACCCTTTTCAAATTTTGGAAAGAAGTTTATAATGGTCATAATTTGTTGTTGGTGGTAATACAGATAAAGAAAACAAACCAATAATCTTGTAACGGCACGTGCTCTAGCGTTTCCCCAAAAGCTTTCCCTGTGAACAAAATAAGAAAATAAAATGCAATGATTCTATCATGAGCAAATACAATATTCAACATTTAGTTTAATATCGAATTGTAGTATAATATGTGCAGAAATCAAACAAACAAAATAACTAAAGACAAATCTACCTTTAATAATAACAGTAATGATTATGGTGATATTAATCATATTAACAATAATAATAACGAGACATTGAATTCGTTACGGAGACGATTTAAGTGATCTGCCGCTTGGATCGAGGCATAACACATAGGAGATTTGGTCTTTAACACAAAATTCCACATTCCATTTATATATTTCACGCATATCAACAAATTCAGTCCCCCATGACGCGCAAACGGACATGGGTGTGACCAAAAGTTTACCCATGACGTCAAGTTCATGCATACCAAATATCATTCATAAATGACTATCCATGACGGAAATATAAACAAACTCCATGGGAGATAGCACATACAAGTAAACACAAGAATGGCAGATTTTGCAGTATTCAACATAAATCGGAATCCCCGAATCGAATCAAATTCAATTGTTTTCATTTAAAGATAATATGTCCCTTTTGCAGCAAACATCAAATGCTGTAGAGCTTTGCAGGAATTGTGAATACGTCATGTATGTCCTATCTGTGAAATTAAAACATTTTCATTGTCCTAATATTCAATTATGCAAGGAAGCCCGTTTACTTGCTAGACTTCACTCTCAGACACTATTGAGTGACTGACTGGCTTTTTTCTTCTTTAGTAATTACTGAAAGTGGCGGATCTAGGGGGGGGGGGGGGGGCGGCCCCCCCCCTTCGGAAAAAACCGTGTAAAAACACGTTAATTTTACATTTTTGGGGGAGATGGGCTACTCCCCTGGCGCTCAAGGGGGGGGGGGGTGCACATTTGCAATTTTTCGAGGGCAAACAAAAAGAAATGTGCTCACTACCCCCCCCCCCCAAGATTTTCGGGAGCAAAACCTCCCCCCCCCCCAAGATTTTCGGGAGCAAAACCCCCCCCCCCCCCCACTGAGCGCATTTTCAGCCGGCGCGATTTACACATTTTCGGGAGCAAACAGAACAAAATTAGGCCCCCGCCCCTAAGAAATCCTGGATCCGCGCCTGATAACATACGTAAAATGATGTGTAAAGGGTACATGAGCATTTGACTGCATTACTAACCCACTTCTTGTAATGGCCAAACTTAAACTGATTGAATCTTTGCGCTGCACAAAACGTACGTCCATCCGGTACAATGGTCTGAAATCAGACTATTAGCACTTGTTAGCACGTAGCACTAAAGTCGATTCGACAACTAATAGTCGTTATTTTCCACTTGAAGACAATTTTCGAGCCCCCCTTTTTGGGAAAGTTCTAAATTAGTATTATCTTTCAAATGCCGTTGGAATTTAACCTTTTCATTTTTGTGGCCTGCTTCTCGCGAGTTATTGCGAGTTCCTCTTTCAGGCAACTTGCCACAACTCTCCATAATACCCCCTTCACATACACAAATTTTCCTTACGAGTCCTTACGGATCGCCAACTCGTAGTCAATCGCAAGCATCCGTAAACAGCTCGTCACAACTCGCAACAACTCGCAGACACTCGTAAGTATCCGTGAAAGGAGAGGCAAATTTGTTGACATGTCAAAAATCTTCTTACGATTGTCCACGAATTTCTTTGTCCTTAAATAACTTGTAAATAGAACGTAACAATCCGTAAGTATCATAAACAGCTCGCATCAACACGTTACCATCCGTAAACTATTCGCAAGAATCCGTAAATGACTCGTACAGATTTATTTAACGATTTGTTTCGGTTGGTTTACGATTTGTTTACGGATGATTTACGGATTACTTACGGATTATTTACCGATTATTACGAGTGCTAACATGTTGTTTACGATTTTATTGAGGTCGTGTTACAATGGCTTTACGGATCGTTGCGAGTTATTGCGAGCACTTTACGTGTAGTTACGAGTACTTTACACATAGATACGTATACTTTAATTATTCTTACGTATCGTTTACGTTTTGGGGGAAAGGTATAAAAGCTGCAAATTTGAACACTTTCAGTTGTTATTTTTTGGTTAAAAATCGTAAGGACTCGTAAATACTAGTAAATAACCTGTAACTATTCGTATCAACACGTAAACAGGTCGTAACTAACACGCTAGTTGCTCGTAGTTATCAGTGACAACTCGTAAAAAATCGTGGAATTCTACCGTAAGTATATAGTAATAACTCGTAATAATCCGTAACAAACCGTAAATAGCTCGTAATACCTCGTAACAACTCTTAAAACGGTCGTAAAAGTGGCAAAATTGAAAGGATTCGTGAAAGATCCATGAATTTGTGCCATCTGTTAGGACTCGTAAGGAAAAATATGTGTATAATACCCCCTTCACATACACGGATTTTTCTTACGAGTCCTTACGGATCGCACAAACTCACAGATCTTTCACGGATCCTTACGATTTGGCCACTTTTACGACTGGTTTAAGAGTTATTACGAGCTTTTTGCGGTTTATTACAGATTATTACGATGTATTTACGGCAAGAGTCCACGATTTGTTACGAGTTGTCACTGATAACTACGAGCAACTAGCGTGTTAGTTACGACATGTTTACGTGTTGATACGAGCGGTTTACGGATGAATACGAATTGTTACGACGCATAGGAAAGTGACAAGTATGCAGCAGACCTGCTGCAGAAATGCCGCAGACCTGCCGCAGACCTGCCGCAGATCTGCGCCAGACTTTTAGTCTGCGGCAAAGAGTATGCCGAAGTATGCGGCAGAAAGAAATTTTGCTGCAGACTTGCCGCATACCAGTATGCCACAGGAACAGTCTGCGGCAGATCTGCGGCAGGATGAAACTTTGCTCCAGACTTGCCGCATACTAGTATGCCACAGGAACAGTCTGCAGCAGATCTGCGGCAGGATGAAACTTTGCTCCAGACTTGCTGCATACTAGTATGCCACAAGAACAGTCTGCGGCAGATCTGCGGCAGGGCTAAAGTTTGCTCCAGACTTGCCGCATACCAGTATGCCACAGGAACAGTCTGCGGCAGGTCTGCCACAGAAAAGTGGGAAATTATACAGTCTGAAGCAAGGCTATAGGTGGCCATGAGGTTGCAGGCTGAGCCCATGATCTTGTAAATTCCTGTGTTAATTAGCACTGTTAATTGTCTTTTTATCTTCTGTCAAACCAAACAATTTGCTTCAAGTTTAACTGGTACCATAAGAGGAATTTATTACATAAGAGGAGACTGAGGAATTAACGGACTGTTTCATACTTTTTTGTTGTGCCATATGTGATCTTATCTTCAGCCCCACTAACTCACTTTTTTGTTCTAACTAGCACATGGATCTGTGACTCTACTCTGGGCTATGTGTATGCAGTTATTGTATTCCTATTCCTCTACCTCTACTTCTGCATTGTGTTAAACCCATATTTGTAGAATTGTTGAAGCAATTCCAGCTATTTCAGCTGTTTCTACTAATTCAAGGTGCTAGAATTTAATGATGCAATGCATGCTCTCCAGCATAGCCTTCCTGCAAGACTGCATACCGGTACTTAATTGCCACGTACTGAATATGAAAGAGTATGCGGCAGGTCTGCAGCAGGTCTATATGAGATATGAATATTCATGATGAAGAGTCTGCGGCAGGTCTGCAGCAGACTCTTTTTATAGCCTTTTCTATGAATATTCATAATAAAGGAGTCTGCGGCAGACCTGCCGCAGACTCTTCATCATACTGAAAGAGTATGCGGCAAGTCTGCGGCAGGTCTGCGGCAAAACTAATTTGCATGTGAAAAAAAGATGACTGTCTGCGGCAGGTCTGCGGCAGATATGCGGCAAGTCTGCCGCAGGAGTATGCGGCAGGCTCATTTCTTTCCTATGGGGAGCTATTTACGAGCTATTTACGGACAAATCAATCCGTGGACAATCGTAAGAAGATTTTTGACATGTCAAAAAATTGCCACTCCTTTAACGGATGCCTTAAGCAGGGCTCCCACTTAGCCGAGTTGCGTAACTCTTTACAACATTCCAAGACTCTCCTCGAAGTCGCGAGCAGTTCAAAAATGTTGAACATGTTCACAAATTTTCCCCGATTCGTTGTAATTCGAGGTGATCTCGCCTACACTCGTAATATTCTCGCATTACTCGTAACAAGCTCGCGCTGCACTCTTCATAACTCGTAGCAACTAGCCACCTTATGAAGAGTGCAGCGCAAGCTTGTTACGAGTAATGCGAGTATATTACGAATGTAAGCGAGTTCACCTCGAGTAACAACGAATTCACCTCGAGTAACAACGAATTAGTGAAAATTTTGAACATGTTCAAAATTTTCGCTGATTCGTTGTAGCTCGAGGTAAACTTGCTTAACACTCGTAATATACTCGTAGCAACTCGCCACCTTATGAAGAGTGCAGCGTGAGCTTGTTACAAGTAATACGTGTATATTACGAGTGTAGGCGAGTTCACCTCGAATTACCACGAATCGGGGAATTTTTTTGAACATGTTCAAAATTTTGGAACTGCTCGCGACTTCGAGGAGAGTCGTGGAATGTTGTAAAGAGTTACGCTAAGCCATACCGAATTGTTCGCGAGTTATTGCGAGTGCCTCTTTGAGGCAACTCACCACACCTCGCCATAACTCGCTAATACAACTCGGCCAAGTGGGAGCCCTGCTTTAGAGTGTTTACGGGTTGTTGCGAGTTGTGACGAGCTATTTACGGATACCAGCGAGTTATTTACGCATGCTTGCGATAGACTACGAGTTGGCGATCCGTAAGGACTCGTAAGAAAAATCCATGTATGTGAAGGGGGTATTACTCGCCAATACAACTCAGCTTAGAGTGTCTGCGAGTTGTTGCGAGTTGTGATGAGCTATTTGCGGATACCAGCGAGTTATTTACGGATGCTTGCGATTGACTACGACTTGGCGATCCGTAAGGACTCGTAAGAAAAATCCGTGTATAGGGGTTATTAACTTATACCCCCTTCACATACACGGATTTGTCTTACGAGTCCTTACGGATCGCCAACTCGTAGTCAATCGCAAGCATCCGTAAATAACTCGCTGGTATCCGTAAATAACTCGTCAGAACTCGCAACAACTCGTAGGCACTCTTGAGGATCCGTGAAAGGAGAGGCAATTTTTTTGACATGTCAAAAATCTTCTTGCGAGTGTCCACGGATTGATTTGTCCGTAAATAGCTCGTAAATAGCTCGTATCAATCCGTTACCATCCGTAAACCGCTCGCAACAACACGTACCCATCCGTTAACTGCTCGCAAGAATCCGTTAATGACTCGTAACAGATTTTTGTAACGATTCGTTACGGTTAGTTTACGATTTGTTTACGAATTATTTACGGATTATTGCGAGCAGTTTAAGAATGGTTGCGTGTGCTTACGTGTCGTTTACGATTTTATTCGGGTCATTTTACGATGGCTTTACGGATTGATACGGGTTATTAAGAGCATTTTACGTGTAGTTACGAGTACTTTACGAATAGATACGTATACTTTACGTATGCTTACGAACTGTTTACGATTTGGGGAAAGGTATAAAAGCTGCAAATTCGAACACTTTATTTTCAGTTTTTATTTTTTGGCTAAAAATCGTAAGGACTCGTACATACTCGTAACTTACTCGTAACTATTCGTAACAACACGTAAACAGGTCGTAACTAACACGTTAGTTGCTCGTAGTTATCCGTGACAACTCGTAACAAATCGTGGACTCTTGCCATAAATACATCGTAATAACTCGTAATAATCCGTAATAAACCGCAAACAGCTCGTAATAACTCTTAAACCGGTCGTAAAAGTGGTCAAATCGTAAGGATCCGTGAAAGATCCGTGAATTTGTGCGATCCGTAAGGACTCGTAAGAATAATCCGTGTATGTGAAGGGGGTATTAAGTGGCATTATGTTGACGTAAAAGCATTCTAATAGCAAAAGTGATATATGAAACCGCATCTCCAATTCACACCCAAGATTCATGATTCAAGATTCATGAAAGAACATGAAAGAAAAACATGAAGAACATGAACATGAAAGAAAAATTAGGGGGAAGCAGCCATTCTAAAGAGTAATGGCGGATTCAAAATAGTTACTGTTTTGACGGCTGATGCTAAACACTCGGCTCACGGCACGCTGGAAAACACTCGGGTCACGGCTAGCTGGGCCAAATTTGTATAATGGTGTCTTCAAATCGTCGTTATAAGGAGGATTTGTTTTCTTCATCATGTTATTATTACGATATTCTTTGTTGGTTTCCCCTATCATCTTATGATTTTTAATGTCATTTTTAAAAATCGTTCTTCTTCATCTTTAACTATTTCTCTCCCTTAATTTTTCCTCTTCATTCCTCTTTTCTTTTAGGCCTACAATGTAATTCTTCATTTTCTTCAATTCATCTTCCCAAACGTTATGTTAATTGTTAATTCTTCTGGTGCATTCGGCCAAATTCTTCCTATAATATACTCTGTTTCTGTATTTCTCTCTTTTCCCTTTTCTTTTATAATTTGTTCTTTGTTTCCCACAATTCATCCTCTCTTTCTACATTTCCACCACTCCTTGTAATTTCCATCTTATTAAGTTTTATTCCTCACTTTTTTTTCATATGTCAGTCTTTAACAAATATTCTTTCTACATTTTATTCTATCCCTTTATTTTCTTTCTATATTTTCCATCATGTAATTCTTGATTTTCTCCACTTTTTTCTTTCTATCTTTATCACTGTTAAATCTGGCAAATTAATTCGTTCAATTCCTTTTTTTATATAATTTTCCTTGGTAGTTCATCTTCAGTTCATCTGCTCACTCTTTCCATTCTTCCTTGTTTCCATCCTATCAATAGGCCTATCACATTCCATTGTAATATTACACTTTCTCTAAAATCCACCTTATCCACCTAGTATTTTGTCTTTCCTAATGTCAGCCTTAAAGAGAAGGTTGAGTTCTGGGAAGAGGTGAAAAATAATTTGTGAGCATACTCATTCTTATTATGCAAGTGTGGAAGAACATCAGTTAAGACATGCTCCCTGAAAAGCATGGCTCTTCAAATGCCTTCATATTCTAAATATGCATGTAACATCGTAAAAATCGGGGGGCTGGCTTCTTACGCCACGTGTTCGTGTAGTCCCATATACATCTTTCTGTGCAAGTGTTTGTAACTTTACCAAGACTTGGCCAAATTTCTTATCATTTTGATGATTCCAGAACCTTGCAATACACACAATTCTTATATGCTAGATGATCAACCTTTTCTGGTCGGTTCCACACCGTTTCTTTCACAATGCAATCGCATGACCAGAACTCAACTTCATCTTTAATTTTTGTCTTGTCCTTTTTTTCTATCATAATTTTTTTTTTTTAATCGCAATTTACAACTTCTTTTTTTAAGTGAATTGCCCCACGCACCCCCCATTGGAAAATGGTTAAAAACAATCGCTAATTTCCGAGCGTGTAGTGCCGATTTGAAGACACCATTAAACAAAAAATGGCCCAGATAGCCGTGACCCGAGTGTTTTCCAGCGCGCCGCGACCCGAGTGTTTAGCATAAGCCGTTTTGACCACTTTTGTCAATATTTGCATATGCGCGTGCAACAATTTTGAGATTCAACGAACGTCTACTCACTAATTTACGTCAAAAATGGATAAAAGTGTTTTCAAATTGCTAAAAATGTATCAGTAACACAATACAAGTTAACAAATTGAATTAATATGTCCAGTAAGGATGGCCCATTCAAAAATGCTCGCATACGTCCGCGCAATTTGTTTGAATGTTTATAAAGGTCTGCAACATGTAGTAAATTGGTCCAACAGGCATTTTGACCAATTTTGTGCACATGACTTGGTGTGACCAAACGTTTAACCATGACGTCAATTTTATGCATGTCAAATATATCATTAAAAACAAAAATGTGTGACGTAAGTATGGTCAATAATATATATATAAAAAGGCGCCTAGATGACGTCACGCATCATTAATAAACAAAAGCAATAATAATGCATGTGGCACATGTCATGAAAATGTTGTTGTCTTTGATAGTGTCATTCATGAGATATAAAGCAAAATAAATCCATACAGAAAGAAAGGAAACAAAAGAGAAAGATTCTGACGAAATCAATAGGTAATTTGCTACGCTACTCGGCAGATCAGCAAAGGGAAGGGAAACCTAAATAATGGGGGTTCAGATTAAATTAATTTAATTTTTTGGTACAGGCTAATGTATTTAAGGTAATCTTGAAATGCAACAATTCATTTTTCAATATTAGGTTATTATACATATCTACAATTTTTGTTTCTTCGTGCATTGTATATAGGCAAGTCCATCCTTTTTTTCTTCTTTCTTGCATGTGTATTTGTATTTGTGACCAGGCACGATAAAACCACCAAAAAAGGAGCCAGATGCGATTTTCTTTTAGTTTAAGTCTGATTCTACAAGAAGAGTTTCTCAGCTTTTAAATTATTTACATGCACATGCATAACCTATCACAATTTGTGTTCCCAATCCATTCAAAAGAGGAGAAGAATAGTCTTAACGAAATGTACTTTGGGGAAGGATGCGTTTAAAGTTTGTAATGTCCTTATGTGCTCTAATTCCCCAGATATTATAAAAGAAAAAAAGCATTAAAACTTTATAAACAATCTTCTTCTTATATCGAGTCACTACACAAGACCCGTCCATGTGGTCCACACAGGCTTTGGCACGGCAATTCACGGCTTCCAGGTCATCTTGGGTGCATGGCTCTGGCAGGAGTGGGCAGACTAGCAGGTGTTCCATTGTATGTTCCTTGCCGCATGCACATGCTGTCTGTTCGTCTCATAGACCCCACATCTGCAATAGGACTCTGCATCGTCCGTAGCCAGTTCTTAAGCGGTTGAGGCTTAGCCAGGAAGGCCAAATATCACTGGATGCGAGGGATTCCTTCGGGCTGAGGGAGAGTTTATGTGGAGTGGTTAGACCACAAAGTCATCCTTTGGTTGTGAGGGCTGGTTTTAAGGGGCTCTACAGTGTGCATAAAGCTGTGTCTGGATTTAAGCCGCTTGCCCACTGGCTGTTGTTCGAAGAGTGGGTGGAGTGGATTGTTTTCTTGTTTGTCCTTTTCTTTCTGGACAAGACCGACCTTCTTACGTGTGGTGGGGCAATACCGCAGAGCAGGTAGATGTCTTCTACTTTAGTTGGCCTAAGGCAACCAGTGATTGCCCTGCAAGATGAATTTAGAGCTGGGTCGATCTTGGGTGTGTGGGCCGACCTACTCCACACTGGTGATGCATACTCCGCATCAGAGAAGCAAAGGGCATCAGTCCCCCAGTTGGTGATGGCTAGCTTCTTGATGATGCTATTGCGGGCTCCAACTTTTGCCTTTGTGTTGGCAATGTGGTTCTTGTAGGTAAGGGGCTATCCAGTGTGACGTCTAGGTAGACTGGGTTGAGTGTGTGCTTCAGCTGTTTCCCATACTAGCTGATCCTTAGTTGATGGTTGGCATCCCTGTTCTTGAGGTGGAATGCACTAGCTCTCAGGTGGTTGGTCGCGTAGTATGGGATGAGTCCGGCCAGGGCATCACTGAGGGACTCTCCAACTTCACGAATGACTGGTGCTGGGTGACGATGCAGAGATCATCGGCGTAGAGGAAGCCCCTGGTGTTCGGGTGGATCGGTTGGTCGTTCGTGTACACGTTAAAGAGCAGCGGTGTAAGCACACTTCCTTGTGGTAGGCCATTTTCTGTCTGCGCTGAGGACCACATAAAAAAAGAAAATCGCCAATTGGATAGCAACGTCTGGATGAGTCCAGTCAGTCTCACATCCGTTGTCAGCTCAAAGATCTTCCTGGTGAGGATTATGTGGTTCACGGTGTCGTAGGCAGCAGAGAGATCAACGAAAGCAGCTCCAGTGATTAGCTTACTCTCATACCCATCCTCAATGAATTGAGTGAGGTTTAGGAGTTGGCCAGTGCATGATTTTCCTGGCCTAAACCCTGCTTGTTACGGAATGAGATGTTCATCCACGAATGGGGCGATGCGGTTGAGGATAAGCCGCTCGAACAGTTTATATGTATGGCACAGTAGGGAGATTGGTCTGTAGCTCTTTGGACTGGCTGCGTCTTTGCCAGGCTTCAACAGGGCAATAAACAATTATATGAAGGGATAATCACATTGTCCTCAGAACTTGGCACACTAATTAAGCAGATCGTATTCCTTAATTTGACCAACTATCGCCCTGTCAAGTTTTAATTGTATGAAATCAAATGAGATCACTAAACAGCGTCATCAACAAATTTACTACAGCAATCAAAACCAAACAAAAAATCAGAAAAACAACATAGGTCTATAAAACACTACCAGACTATCATTTAAGGTTATTTGGTGCTTCCAAATTTTGAAATTACATAGAAGAAAGTATACTTTTTCAGAAAATGCTAAAAACTAAACTTTGTCCATCCTGACCAAATACATCTTTCATTGAGCTCTAACTGAAAATCACACAATGTGACTTTTTGGTGTTTTTTTATGGTGCCTATTTTACTTTCGAGCTTCATACATTCATAAAATCATATATTCATACATTCTGTAAAGTCAAAACATATTTAGGAATGTAGCTAAGGGTTTGAAAATAATAAAAAATAAGCCCCCACCCCCCTCATTAAAAAAGTACTGACAAATATTATTATATAATACGAGATACATTTACATCATAACATAATTTTAGCACCAAGGAAAACATGTTATACATTAAAATGAACTAGTTAAGGAGGAAAAGTATATAAGATATGAATATTTAAAAAAAGACAATCATGAAAACAAAGTTGATGGCATGCAAATGTATTAATAGTATCAAATAAAGTGAAAAAATGCTACACTGATGATATCTAAACTATAACATGTTGTGCAAATATTGCATGTTTCTGCATTCAATACTTAACAGATGCTGCATATGAATAAGTTCATTATATGATGTAAGCGCACTCGAGTAAAGGCTGTATGCGTCTATCCTTCGAAGCCGTTAGGCTGGGTGCGATAGGTGCATAAACAGTATGAACGAGAAAGATCACGTAATGGACAAATGAACACATACATCATTTGTTT
Source organism: Strongylocentrotus droebachiensis (assembly GCA_035222895.1). Taxonomy (NCBI): domain Eukaryota; kingdom Metazoa; phylum Echinodermata; class Echinoidea; order Camarodonta; family Strongylocentrotidae; genus Strongylocentrotus; species Strongylocentrotus droebachiensis. The sequence continues at coordinate 12,796 of JAVYIG010012839.1, read as the reverse complement.
TGCGAAACTCCTAGATCCTTCTTAGTTGATGAAACAACGAATTCATTCCAAGATTATTTCGTGTCAATGTCGCTGGCAAATAAAACCCCACGTTTATTAGCCTTAAATAGCCTTACTTTCAGCGCGCACACACTTGATCCTAATATTTGTCATACCTGTATACCCCTCTACGCACAGTACTTATATATCTTATTTACGTATTCATTTAATATACTTACGAACAAGAGTGATACTCCCCCTACTGTGGCTCCTACTGTGGCTCCAATGGCTGATCCAACTGGGCCCCCTACCAATCCTATCACAGCACCAGTTCCTGCGGCTCCCGTGACTACCTGCTCGAAGAATATAGGTAGCGTAAAAAGAGTGAATAGGAACAAAACTCGAAATTAATGTTTTATATAGATATAAAGGACTGAGAATAGAATACGTGGAACAGACTCCGGATGAAATGTGGTCAAACCTAAATAAGTGTATGCAGGATGCAGCTGAGAAATGCCTCCGTGAAATAAGCGTGTAGCAAAGCAAGCTTGGATATTACAGATGACATTCTGAATCGTATGGAAGAGAAGAAAACACAAAAGGAATGATGCAGAATAGCGAGAACTTGGCGAGCAAATCAGATTGAAATGTGCAGAAGCTAAAGAACAATGGCTCGGATGCAATGAGATAGAGTGATTAGACCGTCTGCATCGTACAAGGGAAATGCATCAGACAAAATAATAAAACGGGATAAATAATGGTGTAATTCAAGATAAAGCGGGAAATGCGCTGTTTGAAGGACAACAAATACAAAGTAGATGGATGGAGTATCTTGAGGAGCTATATGATGACAGAAATGAACAAGTGAAAGAAGAAAATGAACAATGACCAGATATTCTAGTCGCAGAAGTTGAGGCTGCTCTTGAAAAACTAAGGACAGGTAAAGCATGTGGATTAGATGAAGTCTCTGTCAAAGAGCTCGCCAAACTATGCAATGTTATCTACACGACAGGCAAATGGCCGGAAGACTTTGTGATATCATAGTTCGTTATGATCCTTAAGGAAACAAAAAGTACAAAATGCACAGACTTCAGGTCCATAAGCCTCACTGCTTATTCTTACCAGCAGAATACAGTCAACTATCCTGAAAGAAATTAGTGATTAATAAAGTGGGTTTGTTCCAGGCAGAGGGACAATTATTTTTCCATGAATTTCAGATTACAAATGGATATTTAAGATATATTTTGTTCAACATTTTACAAAACCGAAAACCCGGATTTATGTGCTGTTTCCTGCTACAATACATACATAACACAATAAGCCTCATTTTCTATGGATGGAACAAACGACAGATACTATAGCCACCAAATTATGCCCACACATTGGACAGTATTTAACTACACGTTGTCCAAATTTCAATGAAATCTGTGAAAATTGTAAAGAGTGATCAAAGATGAAAAATAGCTAATTCAAATGAATGTGATGCAAGACAGTAAAAAGCGCAGAGTCTCTAAAGTGCATAAACAAGCATGAATTGGAATAGTTGGCATGGGGCTAAAACTATAGCCCCGTGCATGCAGAGGGTTTTTTTTACAACAGAATGGTTGTACCTATACCTTGACGATATACATGTCTGATATACAAGAGATCCAACAACGGGTTCATTTTGGGGGGCTTATTTCTGCATTTGTGCACAATAAATAAATTTACAAAACACTAGTGCTAAAACAACACTAATTACAGTAATGAGTAATGATTTTTAAAAGTTCAAATTTGAAATGGTAGGGGAGGAGGTGCACATGGAGGAGGGACATCCATTTTTACAGGAAATACTGTCCTACTTTGCAACATATCAGTTAAACGTTCCAGCACCTGCATTTATTTTTATGTTTCACCCCACTGAACAATAAACTGGACAAATAAATTATTAAACACCACAAATTATCTTTTCTACGATAAACAGTTGTCAGTGGCCTCTATTCAAGGGAACAAATAAGAATTGATATACGGGTGTATGGTACTATAGGTGGCCTGTGAAAGGCTTGAGCGCTAGACGTTTTGAGAAACCCTGGTCAGATAAAGATAGATCATGTCCCATACTAAAGTTGGGAAACATGGCTACACATGCAGACAATATCATGGAAGCAAAACAAAAAAGGAAAACAAATTATGCCAGTTTGAACTTGAAGTAACAGACATGAGAGTGCGCATGGAGAAGGTATAGCTAATTATCAATGAATCATTAATGTCAATTAACTATTCAGCATACCTTGACCGCTACTCAAACTCTTAAATCATTCTGATTCATTTGGTTAGTTGTATGACCTTCTTTAAATTTAATTTATTGCTAAAGCAACTAATCTTTATACTTACGTTGTTAAAAATTAGGCATAATTTGTCTAAACTTAGTTGATTACTAGTATGACTTTATAAACAGTTTCCATTCTTAATTTGATCGTGTGGATGTTGGTAAAATCACCTGGAAATATATAGCAATTAGTTGATACAATTCACTAGTATGATCTAAAAGTAAGTTTTCCACTAGAAGACCACATTTGTGAGAAAATCGCATTTGAAAATTCAGATTTGCATAGACCCCTTTGGGATAATCAAACATTGATTATGCAATTTATTAAAAACGGAAGGATTTTTTAGCTGGAAAATTAGCAGATGTTTACAGCTTACAATTACCTAAAACATATCCAAAGTACATATACGTGACCATGCGTATATTTGTGGTAAATATAAAAACAATCAGTTTATGCTGCACTAAGCCTTATTCATCAATCTCTCTCTCTCTCTCTCTCTCTCCCTCCCTCCCTCTCTCTCGTTCTCCAGTAAATACAGCTGATGTGGAAACCCTTCCCTTTTTTAGTTAAAGTTTAATCGCATCCTTCATATCCAAGATTGGACCTCGATTGAAGTTTCTCACTGGAGTAGGCCCTACGTGCCGCACCACATCTCACTACGGATAATTACATATGCTTTCAGTGTCTTTATTTAACTAGAGGGGACATTTCTTGCCTATTCCATCATTTAAAATACACACATACAACAGCCTGGGAACAAAACAAAAAAGTATAACGTGCATGCAAGGGTCACGTGACCATGCGTATATTTGTGGTAAATATGAAAACAATCAGTTTATACTGCACTAAGCCCTTATTCGTCAATCTCTATCTCTCTCTCTCTCTCTCCCTTCCTCTCTCTCTCTCTCTCTCTCTCTCTCGTTCTCCAGTAAATAAAGCTGATGTGGAAACCCTTCCCTTTCTTAGTTAAAGTTTAATCACATCCTTCATATCAGGGGCGTAAATCCGTACCGAGGAGTGGGGGGGGGGGGGATGATCGGCGATAGCCATCACATACTACACGCCAGGCGCGTACGCAGGATTTTTTCAAGGGGGGGGGGGGGTTTAACATTTATAAATCGGGCCGAAAATTTCGCAACGACTCAGCCGACCGCTGAATAAGCGGGGGGGGGGGGGGGGGGGGGGGGGGGGGGGTAAGAGGACACTTTTTTTTTTTTTTTTTGGTCCCCAAAAAATCGCAACGACTCGGCCGACCGCTGAATAAGCATTTTTTTTTCAGGGGGGGGGGGGATGTTTGTACAGGCTACCCCCCTACTTCAAGCCAGGGGGGATGCAGCCCCCCATCCCCCCCGGGATTTACGCCCCTGCTTCATATCCAAGATTGGACCTCGATTGAAGTTTCTCACTGGAGTAGGCCCTACGTGCGGCACCACATCTCACTACGGATAATTACATATGCTTTCAGTGTCTTTATTTAACTAGAGGGGACATTTCTTGCCTATTCCATCATTTAAAATACACACAAACAACAGCCTGGGAACAAAAAAGAAGTATAACGTGCATGCAAAGGGTATCTAGACTAACATTTCGTACATTATCGGGATACAGAAAACATCTCATGTCAAAGCACGCTGCACGGATAAAGACATAAAGCACAACTACAGAAGCATCTCCAGAGCAACAAAGTGAACCCTGTTATGCAGGATCTGTTTTAGGAAACAATAAAAATACGGATGGGAATTTGGAACAACTGCACCAGGAAAAGGCATTGTTTGCTGGAGAAAGCAGTGAACAGAAAGATGATTCTTTTGAAACGCTGACAGAGACTACATGATATTGCAGTAAACCCTTATCACATTCGTCCTTCATACACCAACAAACTCATTACAACAGCACAATAGTTGGGTATTTCTGTGTTACAAGCTGTGCGACAGGGGGTGATGGATATCTTTAGTCTGAGGTCTGAGAACAGATATATGTTCAGCAAATCGATCAAACTGAGTTTAGCGGGTAGGGTCAATTGATTTGTGTTTTGTCTTTAATCTCATTGAAAAGTTATAGTAGCTGTCATCTATAAAAGCACATTGTTAAATCAAATATCCATGTGCTGTGATCAAATTTTTCTTAAAATCCAAGAATATCTGAACCATCTAATTACATCGATAATTATAATTGACATATCGTCGGTAGGGTGACAAAATCATGTATCTCAAAAATGGAAAAAATGTTAAGGAGAGCTCAAAACACGGCGTGCTTAGCATGCGACGCAATGGAGACTTTTGTTTATCGATTGGGGCCTCATCTGTGCAGATATGCGAGGTTTTGGAATTTATGAGAAAAACTAATTTCCAACGAAAATTGAGTTACAAGGTTTTGTCACCAGCCACCGACGATATGTTTGTAGTCAAAGGATCACAATATATGAAACATAAATGTTTTAGCTTACCTAAATAGGTGGAAAACAGAGTTTTGAACAGTGTAATGATAATTGCTTAGGCATCCTCCAAAGGCAAAGGTGAAAGAGGATGCACATTGGAGAAAAATGGTAGAAGGTGATATGGGTAATACCACCTGCTTTAGGGTGATATTGTGTTGGTCTTTAATAAATTGTTGTCACCTACTCAGAATGAGCAAAATTAATATCTTAGAGAGAAACAAATGAGAGTAGTTAAATAGAAAACTCTTTGAATATACACCATGACTCAGATAATTAAATGTCATGCATTGTGCATGATAGGGAGAGAGAGAGAGAGATACCTCAATAAAAATGAGGAAAGATGAAGATGATCAAGGAGAAATACCTATTTACCTGTTTAAAAAAAAAATCATCACTCGAGCCTTTTTAGTTTGAAAATACGATTGAACTCTAGCTCATCTTATGGCCATTTAGGATTTGACCAAAATGGCCGCTCAAGGGTGCGCCCTTCCTGGCAAAGGCAAAACATTTTCGACATCTGAGCCAAATTTTGTTCTTTAAGAATAATTTGCACCAAACTGAACCCATAATGCCCTGACTATAAAAAAGATGAAATGGGGTGCTTTTTTGTTCTTCTAGGGTGCGTTCAATCGAATTTTCGAAGCTAGAATCACAAACATGAATCACAAATCAAAACGCCGTTACAAAAAACAAGGTCACTGCGGTTAGCGTTCAAGCGATTTTTCATCAACGCTGATTCTAGCTCATTTCGAGCCCAGGCACTGCGGATCACACTCGCAGTTTGACCCAGGAAGTAAAGGTCAATTTCTGTCGACTGCTGTTTTGAGCATAGATCGTAATAATAAAACAAAGAATGAGAAGGTGATGGAAGGAAGAAACAAAAAATAACATAAGGAAAGACAGAAAGAGAAAGTGATAGAATGATTGAAACAAAGAATAACATAAGAGAAAGTGATAGAATTATAAAAACAAAGAATACCATGAGAGAACGTGATAGAAGGAAGGAACAAAGAATAACATAACGAAAGACAGAAAGAGAAAGTGATAAAATGCTTAAAACAAAGAATTACATTAAAAAAGCTGATAGAAGGAAAAAACAAAGAATAACAAAAGAGAAAGTGATAGAATTATAAAAACAAAGAATAACACAAGAGAAGGTGATAGAAGGAAAAAACAAAGAATAACATAAGAATAAAAGGAAGAAACAAAGAATAACATAATGAAAGACAAAAAGAGAATGTGATACAAGGAAGAAACAAAGAATAAGATAAGGAAAGACAGAAAGAGAAAAAAAGTGATAGAATGATTAAAACAAAGAATAACATAAGAGAATGTGAGTGAAGGGAAAAAACAAAGATTAACATAAGAATAGAAAGGAGAAACAAAGAATAACAAAAGAGAAAGTGATAGAATTATAAAAACAAAGAATTACATAAGAAAAGTTGATAGAAGGAAAAGAACAAAGATTAACATAAGAATAGAAGGAAGAAACAAAGAATAACAAAAGAGAAAGTGATAGAATTATAAAAAAACAAAGAATAACATAAGAATAGAAGGAAGAAACAAAGAATAACATAAGGAAAGACAGAAAGAGAAAAAGATAGAAGGAAAACAAGGTATAACATAACGGAACAGGCCACGATAAAGAGCATGGTATAGTAAACGCAAATTGCAAGAAAAGCAGGCGCGCGGTTTTTGCCCAAACCGGAACAGGCTCCGTCATACAATCATGATTGAGAACTCCGTCATTTCAATCGAATTTTAGCGACCGTGATTCTGCAGAATCATGATACAAAACGCATCTTTTTCAGCGTTTCATGTTTGTGTTTTCAAACATGTTTATTTTTACGACCGACGAAAAAAATCGCTTGAACGCATTGGCCCGAATTCACAAAGCAAGGTTTGAGCTCAGACCAAGGTTTATGTACGTCATATGACGCGTTTCAGGTTTGAGTTCAGACCTTGGTCTGAAATTACATTTCACAAAGCAAGGTTTATCCTCAGACCAGGTTTATGTACGTCATCAGACCCGAAATTTACAGACTGCTCAGATAGGAGGTGTAATTTCTCAAACCTGGTTTGAGAGCTATCAACCAATCAGGATGCAGCACTGGGTGGAGATAATTTATGCTCGATTGATTTTATCCAAATAATTCACCGCCAAAACAATCTGCGATAGTACCTGGTCAGCCCGATTTTAGTGCAATTGAAATCTCTCAATCTCTCGATCCTTTCCTTAAAATCGTAAGTATAAAACCTGTACATGTAGTCGAATTCATACTCTTCACGTTATTGACATTTCACTATTTGATATGCTTTATAACTTTCCATTTTCCACGAAATGTTCGGTGTTTTCATATCCGACGGCCTCTCAATTCCAGAGTTCAGGGACTTAGTCTGAGGGAGCTCGAGTCCAACGCCCAAGGCGGCGGCGGAGCTCGCACCCTCTGACCCTGGGCTGGAGTTGGGCCTAGCCGGGCCGGGCCTATATCTGAGTATGACTGTCATGTTTAATTTTGTCTTGTTGTCAGCAATGCCATGACACATGCCAATTAGACTAGGCCTAGACCTACTTACAAATTCATGATAATGATAATAATACCAGGCTCTAGCCTAGGCCTGGCAATGATGTCCATCACTTGACTTGGACACTGACTGGCCTGGTACCTAAATAAATAGAAATTGAAGTGGCATCAGCAATGCCAATGTTCCCCAAAATGAATCACACTGACAAGCATAGACCAAAAGCTTCAGTCTCTCTGAATTGCTGGTTGTTCACTGAGACCACTCTGTTATATTTTGATAGCTAATTATAATTCATGCCTGGACAAATTAATCTGACTCACGTTAAATTTCCATGTTTAGGTTGCCGGAAAGAAGTGAAAGAATATCATAATGCCTTATTATGTGTACATTGTAACAAATGGGCTCATCTGAGATGTTCTCGTGCATATACTGATACGTTTAACTCTGATGCCAATTGGATGTGTAATTTTTGTATTCTCAAAAAACTCCCTCGATACGTCGATGAACCTGATATTTGTTCTCGAAATTTGGATGCATGTAACTATGAAAGTGTCGAAAAATGTTTTGAAAAGCTGAATTCTCTCTCTGGTATTAATATTTGCCATTTAAATGTTAGCTCTCTGATGAAGAATTTTGAAGAGATTCGTAATATTTTAACCACATGTAAAATGCATATTTTTTCTTTATGTGAAACGCGATTAGATGGTTTTATTTCTTACCCTGAAATATCTATATCAGGTTATAAAATTGTGAGATTAGATAGAAATAAAAATGGTGGTGGAATTATAACTTATATTAAGGACACCGTACCATTCAGTATAAAAAATGAATTCTTTGTTGATGGTTTGGAACTAATGTGCTTGGAGATCTGCTTACCAAAGCAAAAACCCTTCTTAATAGTGTATTGGTACAGACCACCAAATTCCCATAATGCACACTTTGAGAAATTTGAAACTTTGTTACAACTCTTAGAGTCATCCTCTAAAGAATTTATCATCTTTGGGGATCTCAATTGTGATTTATCTAAAAGACCTTTGTCGAGTCAAACTAAAACTCTGAAGCGTTTAAGTGAAGAATACGATTTAAAACAATACATAAATAAGCCAACAAGAGTAACCTGTGTGACTGAGACCTTAATTGATGTGTTTTATTCTTCTAATCATGAAAAAGTTTCTTTTAGTGATGTCATCCCTCTGAGTTTGAGCGACCATTTTATGACAGTATGTAATCTTGGTAGAGCAAGAACCGTGAAAACACATCATAAGTACATGTATAGTCGTTATACGAAAAGATTCGATTTAGCTCAATTTAAATCGGATCTCTGTAAAGTTCATTGGGATGATGTACTCTCTGACCCTGATCCAATTAGTGCTTTTGAAAAATGGAGCTCTAAGTTCAATTTAGTTTTAAATAAACATGCTCCATTAAGAAGAAAAAGAATTCGTCATAAAGATTCACCATGGATGAATAATGACATTTTAAGTAGAATGCGAGAAAGAGATCGAATGAAAAGAAATGCTAAAGGATCAGGGTCATCAAATGACTGGGTGATGTATAAAAAACTAAGAAATGCTGTCACATCAATGATTAGGGAATCTAAAAAGAGATATGTTTCGGAAAGCATTTCGAATAATGATGGTAAATTAAATGCAATGTGGAAATCATTGAGACGTATCATACCTAAAAAAGTCAATGATAGCGGTTTTCAAAAGATAATTATAGACAATAAAGAAATAACAGGATCAAAATATATTGCATCATGTTTGAATGACCATTTTGTAGATTTACCATAAAACGGAAGGGAACCAAAATATTTGGTAGGTAATATGGATCAGTATATGACCCAAGTAAACTCAACATTTAAGTTTAAAGAGATAACAGATAACGAGGTTTTGAAAATGTGTTCATGATATTGCAAGGAATAAGGCCACTGGCCTCGATCAAATACCAGCCAGTTTCGTAAAAGATTCTATTGAATACATTGTTAAACCGCTAACCCATATCATCAATGCGTCATTAAGAAAGGGGAAAATTCCTTGTGCCTGGAAAAAGGCCCGGGTGACGCCTATTCACAAAGGTGGTGATAGAGCTAATCCTTGTAACTATAGGCCAATATCGGTCTTACCTGTATTATCTAAAGTGCTGGAAAAACTTGTGTTTAATCAAGTGTATGATTACCTTTTAAAGAATGAACTATTATGTCATTACCAACACGGCTTCCGCCCGAAACATTCAACTTTGACTGCACTCTTATCTCTCACAGAAGATGTTTGTAAAAAATTAGACAATGGGTATGTAGTAGGTATTGTAACGCTTGACTTAGAAAAAGCGTTTGATTTTTGTATCATTTGAGATTTTGCTTAAAGAGCTAAAATATTATGGTTTTGATCAAAGTTCAATATGTTGGTTTCAGGATTATTTCCATGATAGGGAACAATGCACTTTGGTAGACGGTAGCATGTCACAGAGCAGGAAAGTAACAAGCGGAGTGCCCCAAGGAAGTATCCTTGGGCCATTGATGTTTATTATCACTCTGAATGATTTATATAAATCAATAAACAAATGTTCCCTTTCTCTGTATGCGGATGACACTTGCATGTATTTTGCATCAAAAGACCCAAAGATATTAGAGAAAGTAATCAATGGTGATTTGAAATCAGCTACGACATGGTTTTCAAATAATGAATTGTTGCTTAATGTTGAGAAATGTCAGGTCATGTTAACCGGCTCAAAGTCCAATCTGAGTCGTTTCTCTAATGTTGATATTCGTCTGAATAACAACAAATTACTTAGAGTAATGGAATGCAAATATCTTGGGATTTTGCTTGATTGCAATTTCTCATGGAACCCACAAATAGACCATGTAAAGAAAAAGGTTTTAAAGACGTATTTTGCACTAAAGCGAATGAGACAATTCACAGATGAAAAGATAGCATTAATACTGATAGCATAATACTTACAAACCTTAATCAGCTCATTCGCTTATTGCAGCACGATTTGGATGAACGGTAGAGAAACTCGGTTAAAACAACTTCAAACTCTACAAAAATAGGTGTTTGAGATCTGTACTTGGAGTTGAATAGTAGATATCACACTGAAATTCTTTATAAAACCCTTGAAATTGACATGCTAAAAGAATACTGGGTCAAACAGGCTTTAGTTACTGTATTTAAGTTGTTACATAATCTTGGTCCACCTGTTTTTATCGTCATTGATCCAATTTAATACTAAAGTAGGCTATATGTTCCGTTATGCAAATTCACAAATCCCCCTTCCAAGACCTCACACTAATTTTCTTCAACATAGTCCATTATACCATGCATCAAAATTGTTTAATACCCTACCCAACGATATCAGAATAATAAATGTTTTTAAATATTACAACATTGAGATTAGTAAAATTCAAGATATTTGCTCACTTCTTTCAACTCGTAGATAATTCCCCCCTCACTTTATCACTATGATTCTATTTTGTATTTAAATTTCTGTAAATATGTTCACTTATTATAACTTGCATATTTGTTTGTAAATTGTATTTTCATTGTTTTAAATTCTGTTATATGTAATCACGGCCTCAGCTGAAAAAACAGCTTTTGCTGAATGCGGGCACAATTGTATTATGTTTTTAACCGTGAATAAATAAAATAAACCATACCATACCAGACTACGTCTGGCTCCACTAGACCTCCGATTATAGAATGTCAACAAATGTCAGTTTTATTATTTTTATTAAAGAAATGACCCAGACCATATCAGACGGTTATTTCTGTTTATGAGTCATGACAAGCAAAGCTTTTATTAAATTTAGATCTGGTTCTAATTGTCTTAATTAACTGGTTTAGTCTCCAGAGCCAGGATCACACCACAAAGTCACAAGCACAAGTAACATTTCTTTATTTTAAAAACATTGTTTGAACATTTGTTTCATTTTATCTTTACTCCAGTAAAGATGGTAGAAACGCAGCTGATTCAGCATAATGAGCTGGTGTACCTGGAGGAGGAGCTGGAGCAATATATAGCAGTACAACCGGGTAGAGGCCTCTGAGATTGGGAAAACCCGCTGGATGATGAGCCTTTTGTTTTAGATTGAGGTACTTTGAATTCAAATTCTGTATTGGGAAAGTTGGCGAAAACATGGCCAAACTACTTAATGAATATTGTTAACATAGCTTTAAAAAAGGGCTTCTGTTGTAAAATCCTACCCTAGTGTCGTTATTAAAATACAGAAATATTTAAATTCACTGTTCGTTTGCCCCGCTCCGCTGGTCTGCCTACGACCGTGCAAGCCCCTAATGCCATGCACATGTGCGTTTACATAAATTTATTCAATTTCTAAGCATTTTCTGTCATATTCCATACATTGAAAGATTAGTTATGATATTTATTCTTTTACATGGTAGGTGATGAAAGCCTTAATTTTCATAATTTGTGTGTGGGGGCATTTCCCAATACTGTTATTTGGCTTTAATACGTGAGGAAATTATTCAGATTATGTGTTGGAAACAAGTTTGTGATTTGTTGCTTAAATTTCACAAAAGGTGAAGCCGTGAAGGAGATTAGAAAAGGCATAGACAATTTTGTCTTTTACGTTAAATTGATTCACACCACATCTAGAAATCAGTATAATTTTGTTTTTTAAGTGACATAATAGCATAAACCAGCAAAAAAAATATTTATTTGAATGCTTGTTTTTTTATTTTTTTTAAAAAGGTAATTCGATCTAAAGGATGCACGGTGAGGAGGCGGCATGCCGTGTCACATTCATCTGTTTGCCGAATGGAGAGTAGTGAGGGATGTTTCCGAAGCTGTTGTCAGAAGAAAGGGACAAGTCATGAAGTTTCCTACAAGTTACAACGAGTCAAAAAGTGACTACTATTCAAAAGCAGTTTTTCCAGTACTGCAGATTTCCAGGAGTTGCTGTTGATGGGACACATGTTTACATCAGGAGCCCTGGTGGGGCAAGAGCCAGGTACTACTTCAATAGGAAGAACAGGTACTCCATCGATGTTCAGGTGAGAATAAATGAATACATCATGACTGGATCCTGCACGGCTTTCCCTTTAGACCTTTTTTTTTGTACCTTGCAAAATTTTCACATTAGATATATACACTCTCCAGTCTTGTGTGTTGTACATCCATGCTAATTCATTGGTGACCAATGCAAGATTTCTAGTGGCCAAAAGGATATTAAAGTAATATTCGTGTACAGGTACTCATTTCACTGCCTTTGTACATAGTTAAGAATATCCAATGGATAGTTAAACTTAAAAATCCTAACACTCGTTAATATCTTTTTAACGAAAGGGAAATTTGAAAAATCAAAACTTGTTCCATTCTTCTATTGGAAATACAGATATGACCTCTAGATTTCTGATATTTTTTTGATGGCCATGGCAATTGGGCCACTGTTTTTGCCATTGATCAATAAAAGAAAAAACAACAAAGAGAAGCATGTAAATTGATCAATGGCAATTACCACTATATATTTTAAACTATAGAAAAACAAACAGGTTCATTTACCATAAAAAGATGAGAGAGTGGGTAC